>CAUYUJ010017711.1:33301-50801 GCA_963575745.1 Prorocentrum cordatum | reverse complement strand
TCGCCATCGTCGTCACCCTCGTCGTCATAATCACCATGATCATCAGAACCGTTATCGCCATCACCAATACATCATTGTAGCCCCATTCACGATTGCCGCCATCATCACTATCACATTCACCATGACCGCCATCGCCGACATAAGCATCATCTTCGCGGTCATTACCAGCATGATCGGCACCGACGTCATCGTCGCCATCCTGAGCATCATGATCCCTCTCGATGTCGTAAATGTGATCGTCATCCTCCTCCCCATCCCCCTCACCATCACCACCACCATCATCCTCACCATCACGATCATCTGTTTAGGTCGGGCATGTCCCCCTACAGGCGGATTTTGGACGAAAAAGTTTAAGATGAACATTAAACAACAACAACAACAACAACAACAACAACAACAACAACAACCATAACAACAACAAAACCAAAAACAATAAAAAATCCCCATATCATGTTTTAAACTACCTTTTGAATAGTCCGCGTGTAGATGGGGAGGCCCGACTGAATCACATGTCGGTGTCGGAGGCAGCCGAGGGACACCACGGGCCCTGACCGGGCACCACAGAGGCGCGGAAAGAGCGCAGACGGGGAGGAGAGGGAGCCGCGGACGGCGGAGTACGCCCGGACGCTCGCAGCAAAAAAGATCCTGTGCGTGCGTGCCGGAGCACAGGCCTGCCCAGCACGGGGAACGATATCGACGAACCATCATGAGCGTCCTCACTCATCATCCTGGGCAGATCCTCATCCTCATCATCATCATCATCATCCTCCTCCTCCTCCTCCCCATCATCATCATCATCATCATCATCATCATCATCATCATCATCATCATCATCAGCATCAGCATCATCATTATTATCATCATCATCATCACCACCATCATCATCATCATCACCATCAGCATCATCATCATCATCGTCATCATCATCATTATCATCATAATCATCATCATCAACAGAATCATCATCACCATCATGGTCGTCCTCATCATCATCATCATCATCATCATCATCATCATCATCATCATCACCATCACCATCACCAGCATCATCATCAGCAGCAGCATCATAATCAGTATCATCATCAGCATCATCAACAACAGCATCATCAACAGCATCATCATCAGCAGCAGCATCATCACCACCATCAGCACCACCATCGCCATCACCATCATCACCATCATGACCGTCCTCATCATCACCAGCAACACCATCATGACCGTCCTCATCATCATCCTCGACTGTCGACGAACCATTCATTCATCCCCTGCGGGAGGGAGGCAGGACGAAGAGAAGCGGGGGGGGGCGACCGCCGCGGCCGCGCGGCGTCCTGCTTCACCACCGCCAGGGCGGTCGCCAATTACTCGGCGGCGGTCTCTCCTCGGGGTGCGCGGGGAAAGGGGGCAACGGCGGGGGGGGATGCCTCTGCCTCCTCATAGTCCTGCCTGCCCCTCGCCCTCCTCCTCCGTCTCCTCCTCCTCCTCCTCCTCCTCCTCCTCCTCCCTCCTCCTCCTGCTGCTGCCTCCTCTTCATCCTCCTCCTCCTCCTCCTCCTCCTCCTTTCCCTCCTCCTCCTCCTCCTCTTACTCCTACTCCTCCTCATCCGCCTCCTCCTCCTCATCAGCCTCCTCCTCCTCCTCCTCCTCCTCCTCCTCCTCCAACTCCTCCTCCTCCCGCCTCCCCCCTGCATCACGTCTGACCGCGGCCGCGTCGTCTCTTCGCTGGCCAGGCCTCGACCCTGCGGTCGGGCCTCCTCCTCCTCCTCCTACTCCTCCTCATGTTCCTCATCCTCCTCCTGCTACCTCCTTGCCCTCCTCCTCCGATTCCTCCTCTTCCTCATCCGCCTCCTCCTCATCATCCGCCTCCTCCTCCTCCTCCTCCTCGTCTTCCTCGTCCTCCTCCTCCTCCTCCCGCCTCCCCCCTGTATCACGTCTGACCCCGCCCGCGTCGTCTCTTCGCTGGCCAGGCCTCGACCCTGCGGTCGGGCCTCCTCCTCCTCCTCCTCCTCCTCCTCCTGCTACTCCTACTCCTCATGTTCCTCCTCCTCCTCCTCATTCTCCTCCTCCTCCTCTCCCATTCCTATTCCGTACAAGTGTCGTCGTCGTCCCCCTTCAGGGTCGGCGGCACCAGCCAGAAGGCCTTCGAAATAACTCCTCCCTGTCGCACCCCAAGGCCAGTCCAAGGGCGGGCTTGGCTTTTCGCCTGAGACTTGCTTACCGTGTACGATCCTGAAGCTGACAATTTGCAACAGTATCAAAGATGGAGGGCAGGTCGCGTACAACATGTGGCTCTCGCCTAAGCGCCGCGCACACTCGTCTTCAAAAATTGCAAGAATTTGACGGGTTGGGGGCGATTACTTCTCAAGATGTGGCTCTCGCCTTAGCGCCGCGCACGCTCGACTTACAAACCTGCAAGAGTTTCACAGATCGTGTGCAATTCCTTTTCAAAATGTGGCTCTCACCTTAGCGCTGCGCGCATTCGCCTCCAACAGTTGCAAGAGTTTCACTGGTTCCCATTATCAACGTACCAGAAATTGAATGTCAGGATTACCAGGGCGTCACACCTTCGTTGAATCGCGGTGTTGAAATTCCAGGGTTGGCGTTCTGGCGCGACTCGGAATCATCAAGACGCAACAGTCATGTTGAGTCTTGGCGTTGAAATCCAGGGAATGGCGTTTTCGCACGCTGCAGGATCTTCAAACAGTTGTCCCCCAACGGGGCACTTCCCTGGTGGAAACAGATCCTTGTAGGGGCTTATGATGATGGAGCTTGGAGAGGGGGTTATTCCAACATCGTGAGTGGGTCTTGGATTTACACTGGTCCTCCTCCTCATCCTCCGCCTCCTCAGCATCGCCATCATCACCACCACCACCATATCATCATCATGATCATCATCATCAGCATCATCATCATCATCATCATCATCATCATCATCATCATCATCATCATCATCATCATCATCATCATCATCATCATCATCATCATCATCATCATCATCATCATCAGCATCAGCATTATCATCATCATCATCATCATCATCATCATCATCATCATCATCAGTATCATCAGCATCATCATCATCGTCATCATCAGCATCATCATCAGCAGCATAATCAGCAGCAGCATCAGTAGCAGCATCAGCATCAGTCACCATCACCATAATCATCATCACCACCATCAACTTCGTCATCAGTATCATCAGCATCATCAGCATTACCAGCATCCTCATTAGTATCATCATCATCAGCAGCAGCAGCAAATCAGCATCATCAGCACCATCATCATCATCATCATCATCATCATCATCATCATCATCATCATCATCATCATCACCGTCATCATCATCAGCATCATCATCAGCATCATCATCATCGTGAAAATCGTCATCATCATCAGCATCATCATCACCATCATGATCGCCCTCATCATCATCATCAGCATCATCATCATCATCATCATCATCATCATCATCATCATCATCATCATCATCATCATCATTATCATCATCATCATGAGCATCAGCATCATCATCCTTGTTCCTCCTCCTCCTCCTCATCCTCGACTTCCTCCTCCTTGGCCTGCAGGCCTGCGGCAGAGGCCACCCACGACGCCCCGACGAGAAGACGCCGCGCGACGGGCGGCCAGCGATTGCACCGAGCACCCCCGCGGCGTATCACATCCTCCTGGTCCTCCTGCTGCTGGCAGGCCTGAGCTGAATCGAACCGCGAACTCGGATCGGATCGCAAACGGATCGGATCGCGGGCGGGTCGTCCCCCGAGTCGAACCGAGGTCGCATCGCCAGGCCGAATGGCGAGATGGGCAAATGGACGAGGAGAAGAAGAGGGGAGGGGCAGGGAGATAGAGGAATATGAAGATGAAAGGTACGCGAGGGGAGGGGCAGGCAAGGGAGAAGGAAAAGGAAGACGAGCCGAGGAAGACAAGAAGTATGACAAGCAGAAGAAACACACAATATGTATATATATATATATATACCTAAGGAGGACGACGTCGCAAGGTAAGAGGGAATTCCGACCCAGACCAAAGAGAAGGAGGGAATCTAGCTCTGGTTTGGGGCATTCCCTGAAGATGAGCTCAAATTACTAAGCCCGTGTAGCCTTCTCCGTCCATGATTTGGGGGGGCATTCCTCCAAAAGACGAGGGAGGGCAAGGAGAGAACACGCGTGCACGGAGCGGCACGAGCGATGCGGCTGGAGCTGACTTCTGGAGGGAGCAGCTCGACCCCTGTGACCGCTCACGAAAACTGCCGCAGAGTTGCCGCACAGAGCCCGCGTGCCGGGTGCACTCCGCTGCCCCTCTCCGCCCCGTCAGCTGGCGCAGACCACCTTGGGCCTCTTCCTCTCCGGGGGCTCGCCCGGCGCGGGGCCCACCTCGACGTCGGACTCGCTGTCCTGAAAGGCAGCCCGAGTGGGGCGGGAACAGATGGGCGTGAAGAGATGCGGAGAGCGGCGCCGCATCGCCAATGGGCGACGCATCGGCGACGCCGGGAGTGAAAAAAAGTGCCCCGGATCGAGCCGCACTGCCAATGCATCGGTGATGCGGCACGATCCTCCGATCTCATCTGCTTCAGCCCCATTTTGGGAAGCCTGGATTCATGGTGGGTTTGTTTTCCACCACCACCACCATAAGTTGGAGGGGGAGGGGGTCCTCCTCCTCCTCCTCCTCTCCTCCTCCTCCTACTCCTCCTCCTCCTCTTCGTCCTCCTCCTCCTCGTCCTCCACCTCCTTCCCCCCTTCCAACTTATGGTGGTGGTGGTGGTGGAAGATACGCCAATCAATTCAGGGGCGGGAAACATATCCGTACCCACGGCCTCAACAGGCCAGGCCCCTGGGCCGTGACCCCGCGGACACGGGGCGTGCTTTCGGGGATGCCCCGCGCAGAGCGCAACCACGCGACCTCGCAGCCACGGGATCGCGCCCCAGAACCAAGACCGCGAAGGCGTGAATGTGGATACGCTCGCCGCTCGTGATGGACGTCCACGATCTCAACGGCCCCCACGCTGCACGCCGAGGTGGACCACAGCGTGGACCCCAGCCGCATGCTCTGCTCCGGCTCCTGAGACCTGGCCGGCGCCTCGAGCGCATGCGCCCGGTGCCGCTCTTCACCGCCGAAGTCCATGGCCACGCCCAGCGGGGCTCCAGCCGGGCCGCGCCTAGACACCGCAAGCACCTCCCGCAGCTGCCGCTCGTCGTCCAGGCCCGCAGCCGCGAGTCCCGGGGCCGCGCCCCCGGGGCCGCGCCTGGATGCTGCCAGCGCCTGCTGCAGCTGCTGCTCCTCGTCCAGGACCAGGGCGGCGCCCCCGAGGCCGCGCCTGGACGCCGCCAGCGCCTGCTGCAGCTGCTGCTCCTCGTCCGGGACCAGGGCCGCGCCCCCAGAGCCGCATCTGGACGCCGCCAGCGCCTGCTGCAGCTGCCACTCCTCGTCCACGACTGGGGCGGCACCCCAGGGGACTCCAGACGCCGCCAGGGCCTGCTGCAGCTGCCGCTCCTCCTCCAGGCGAGCGGCGGCCAGGCTGGCCTCCCGCGTGGCTTCCAGCGCGTCCTCCGCGCGGCGGAGAGCCTGGGCACAGCCCAGGAGTGGTCCAGTGCTGGGAGGGGCCCAGCGGAAGAGGGTGGATGGGAGGCCTGCTCCCCCCGAGGAGGAGGAGGCCAAGTACACACGGCATCGACCCTGACGAGCCGACGAACCCCGTCCTGGGCCCAGGACAAGTGCAAGCGCCCCCCTGGCTTGGTCAGGCAGGCAGGCGCGCCGATCGTGGGCCAACGACGAGGCTGGTCAGGATCGGTGCAGGTGTACAAGGTCAACCCGCAGAAGAAGGGCGCACGATAATTCAAGGGCCTTGGAAGGCCATGTCGACACTTTGCGAGCGGGGCGCGGCCAGCGAAAGCGGCCAAGGATGGGCCAAAGGGGAAGGATGCAAGGGCAACCTTGGAAAGTCGCCCATCCTTACCATGCGGGAATGAAGGGGCCCAGGGACACACAAATGATTACACACAAATCCCAGGATTCCCCATATCGTTCCATATTTTCTGAATTTTAGCATTCCCCCCCCACCTCCCCTGTTTCCCCACATTCTCCTGGAGATCGACGACGACTTGTGTCTGTGTGTTTTGTCCCCCTCCTGCGTGGTTGACCGCATGTGGCGTCATCCGCTCCCCACCCTCTCCCCCTCCGTCCCTGACGAGCGACGAACACGGCGAAGCTCGAGGCCCTCGCGGCCTGGATCGCCGAGGCGCGATCGCACGGACACCGCGATCCCGTGGAGGGGCCTCGCGCGGGGCCCCCGCGCAAGGCCGCCCTGCACCCCGGCAAGGGCCGCGGCGCTGAGGTCAGGTTGGGCCTGTCCCCCGACAGGCGGATTCTGGACGAACGAAAAGAAAATACTCCGAAAAATACCCCCAAAAATGCTCAAAAACGGTCCAAGAATCGTCCCCAGACTATGTTTTGGCTATTTTTGAGCATCCCCCCTGTAGAGGGACAGGCCCGACTGAACGCTGAGGGACTGCAAAGACCGCCGAGGCCGGGAACGCGCGGGCCCGCCTCCCGCCGACCCCCGCGGACACTCCGTTCCGCTGGCCCCACTGGCCGATTTGCCCATCGGTCGGAAGAAGTCGGTAGAAACGTGAAGTAGGAAGGCGTTGAAAGTAGATTGGATGTCCGCGCAGCCCCCTAAAGAGGACGGAAAAGGTGAAGCCACTCGATCACTGAAGTGGGAAGGCGCTCAAAGTAGATTGGCAGATGAGAATCCAAAAATGCCTAGACCGATGGGCGCCCCCCTACGGCAGGGGTCACCCAACGTCGCGCACCGCGTCCCGCGATGCGCGCTGCGCACTTGTCTTCGCGCCCCCTGCGCTGGACCTCCGCTGCACGTCTGCAGACTCCTTGGATCTGCGCCAGACTCCATCGGCGGCGCTGGGCGCGCCGCCCGACGCTTCCAGCGCAGGCTCGAGAAATCCGCGCGGAGCTTCAAGAGGCTCTAAGACCCCCGACGTCATGATTTTTCACAACGTCGGCACCCATAGCTCTCGACGCATTTCCTCGGTTTCTCATCCTGAGTCGTTTTGTTGACGGTCCCGAGGCCTGGTAAGGGCACCCCAAGAAGGCTGATGCTAGCGAAAAGCCTTCCGCCGTGACCCTGTTCACAACTCGAGGGATGTCTGGGTTAGATGTTTATGCCGCTGGTTCTTCTTCGAGCGCCAGACTGTTGCCCCCTCGGGTGGGGCTAGGACGAAGATAAATCCGTTTCGGAGCGTTCTGGGTCCAGAACACTCTGAGCAGGCCGCGGCGCCCGAGACATCCTCCAGAACAGCCGGATCTCAGAGATTCTCGATCTGTCCTCGCTCGAATCTATCCTCGTCCCGTCTCCTCCCTGGACGCCTTCGCCTTCTGCTTGCCCCTCCAGCGACGGAGGCAGGAGGCGGGGTCGGGAGGCGGGGGGGGGGGTCGGGAGGCGGAGGGCGGCAGGGAAGAGCGGAAGGAGGGAGGCAGAGCGGAGGGAGGGCGAGAGGACCTCCCCCTCCTCCTCCTCCCTCCTCCCTCCTCCCTCCTCCCCCTCCTCCTCCTCCAGGGAAGAGCTTCGTCGCCCCCCTCCCCCCTGGTAGCCCCCCCCCCCCCGGGAGCGGCCTCCACGCGCGGGTCGGCGCGGCAGGCGGCGTCCAGCAGCGCCGGCAGCAGCGGCCGCGGCTCGAAGGCGTCCCCGCGCGGGGCCTCCGCCGCCGCCGCCTCGGGGCGGCCGCCCGCCGCGGAGAGCCACCGCTCCTGGGCCGGCCGGGCACGGCGCGTCGACGTCGACGTCGTCGACGACGACGACGACGACGACGACGACGACGACGACGACGATACGATGCACGTCGGTCGGGAGAAGTGGGAAGAGGCAGGAAGCAGGAAGGCGTCGGAAGCAGATTGGGTCTCCACCCGCCCCCTGGAGAGGAGGGGAGAGGGAAAAGCGCTCGATCCTTGAAGTAGGAAGGCGCCTAAAGCAGATGGGGGCTGGGGATCCAAAAATACCTACTTTCAATGACGGGCGTGCACTCTGGATGGGGTATTTATCAAAGGGGTATGATTAACCTTTCGACTGAGCTTGCCCAATCCAGCCCCCCTCCATCCTCCTCCCTCTCGTCCTCCTCCTCCTCTTGCTCAAACCCCCTCCACCCGTTCCGACAGCACGTGCCCAACCCCCCCAGCAGATTCAAGGGAGGGGCGATTATTGTCCCATGGGCATCGGCGCGCGCAAATGACATTGACACCGCGTCGATCGTTCAACCGTGAACCGATCGCGGCCCCGATCGTTCAAGGTCGAATTCTTTCGGGTCGTGTAGCGCTGCCGTATCCCTCGGTGTGTTCCGCGTCGTTCTACCGTGCGGAATTCAATCTTGAAAGCCTTCGCCAGCGTCGCCGGCGCGGCATCACCGCATGAACCTACCGTAAGACTCGGCGGCGAGCGAGGGGGGAAGTGATAGAGGGGGCAAGCCTTCTCCGAAGGCGGCGGGGCTTCTCAGAAGCCCTCGCGCCGTCGGAGAAATCTTCTCTACGTCTTCGAGGGAGACTCAGGACAAGTTCTCCCCAACTCATCATCATCATCATCATCATCATCATCCTCTTGTTCCTCCTCCGCATTCCCCTCCCCATCCTGCCCTTCACTCACTCACTCACTCACTCGCTCACGCACTCACTCACGCACTCACTCACGCACTCACTCACTCACTCACTCACTCACTCCTGGTCCTCCGCTCCCCCGTCCTCCTCCCCCGTCCTCCTCCTCCTCCTCCTCCTCCTCCTCCTCCTCCTCCTCCTCCTCCTCCTCCTCCTCCTCCTCCGCCTGCTCCTCCTCCTCCTCCCCCTCCGCCTCCCCCTCCTCCTCCACCCGCCCCCCCCCCCTCCCACCTCCTCGTGCGTCCCTCCTCGCTCCTCCCCCTGCCTAGCCACCGCACGGCCTTGGAGGGCCATGTCGACACTCTGCGAGCGGGGCGCGGCCAGCGAAAGCGGCCAAGGATGGGCCGGGTGGGGAAGGATGCCAGGGTAACCTTGGAGAGTCGCTCATCCTCACTAATTATGCGGGTTGGCTGTACCCCCCCCCCCCCTGTCCCCAGGCCCCAGGCCCCCGTCTGGGTCGGAGGCGCCCAAGAGGGGCGAGGCGGCCGCAAGCCGTGGCCAGGGGCATGTGCGCGGACGACCCGGGGAGGGGTGCCAGGGGACGTACTGACAGAAAGACGAGGGGGCCCTGGAGTCCGGGGCGGCGTCATGGCCCCGGCCACGATACACACTCCCCCCCTGAAGTCGCCACCCCAATCTTGGACACCCCCGACTGGGCTGCCACGGGAACGTCGTACCCGCGGGTCTCCAGCCCGCCGCGCCGCTCCGCCCCGTCGTCGCCGCGGAGCTCCAGCTCGATGCTGCCCAGCTCCGCCTGCATCGCGCGCTCACTCTCCTCCATACCCGCTTCCTGCACCTCCATTCCTTTTCATTATAAATATCCTCCTCCTCTTCCTCCTCCTCCGCCTCCTCCTCCTCCTTTTCCTCCTCCTCCTCATCCTCTTCCATTCCTTTTCCTTATAAATAACTTGTCCCTGTCGCACCCCGAGGCTAGTTTTTAGGGCGGGCCGGGCGTGTCGCCCGAAACTTCCTCACCACTTATGACTCTGAAGCACAACACTTGAGGGACGGGTTTCTTCCAAATGGGGCTCTCGACTTAGCGCGGCGCACATTCGTTTGAGAAATTAGCATGGGCTTCACGGATTGAGGGCAGGTCGTTTTCAAAATGTGGCTCTCGCCTTAGTGCGGAACACATTCGTTTAAAAAATACAAAAGCTTCACGGATTGAGGACGGGTGGTTTTCAAAATGTGGCGTTCGCCTTAGCGCGGCGCATATTCGTTTTCTTAATTTGCGAGAGCTTTACGGATTGAGGGCGGGTGGTTTTCAAAATGTGGCTTTTCGCCTTAGCGCGGCGCACATTTGTTTTCTACATTTGCAGAGCTTCACGAATCGAAGGCGGGTGACTTTCAAAATGTGGCTCTCGCCTTAGCACGGCGTACATTCGTTCTTGTAACTACAAGAGCTTCACGGATTGAGGGCGGGTGGTTTTCAAAATATGGCTTCCGATTTAGCGCGGCGCACATTTGTTTTCAAAATTTGCAAGGGGTTCACGGATTGAGGGCGGGTCGTTTTCAAAATGTGGCTCTCGCCTTAGCGCGGCGGGCATTCGTTAAAAAATGCAAGGCTTCACGGATTGAGGACGGGTGGTTTTCAAAATGTGGCGTTCGCCTTAGCGCGGCGCATATTCGTTTTCTTAATTTGCGAGAGCTTCACGGATTGAGGGCGGGTCGTTTTCAAAATGCGGCTCTCGCCTTAGCGCGGCGCTTCACGGATTCCCATCATCAACGTGCCAGAAATTGTGTTTTGAAAGCGTTCGAGATTATGCGGGTGCAACATTTATGTTGATTCGGGCGTTGAAGTCCCAGAATATGGCGTTCTGGCGCGATTCAGGATTGTCAAGGCGCAACAGTCTGGTTGATCCGTGGCGTTGGAATCCCGAGAACAATGTTTTGGCATGTTTCAGGGTCTTCAAACGGTTGTCTTCCAAAGAAGCAGTTCCTCCAATGGAAATGAATCGTTGCAGGGGCCTACGAAGAGGGAGCTTGGAGGGAGGGTTTATTCCAACATCGTTGATGACACTTGGGTTTACACTGGTCCTCCTCCTCCTCATCCCATCCTCTTCCTCCACCTCCTCCTCCTCGCTTCTCCCAACTCCATCCTCCCTCCTCCCTCCCCCATCCGCCATCTTCCTCCTTTATTTCTTCCTCCTCCTCCTCCTCCTCCTCATGATCATCATCAGCAGCAGCAGCAGAATCATCATCATCATCATCATCATCATCATCATCATCATCATCATCGTCATCATCATCATCATCATCATCATCATCATCATCAGCAGCATCATCATAATCATCATCATCCTCATCGTCATTCTCATCCGCATCCTCATCCTCAAACTCATCATCCCCCTCGTCCTCCCTTCCTTTACGGTCGAAAGGGCGGGCTGGACGTTTCGCCGCAGACTTCCTTATCATTTATGATCCTGAACCTTGAAAATTGCATCAGTTTCACGGATGGAGAACCGGGTTGTTTTCAAATTGCGCCTCTCGCCGGAGCGCCTCGCGCATTCGCATTAAACGTTTGCAACAGCTTCACGGATGGAGGGTGGGCCATTTTCAAAATGTTGCTCTCGCCTTAGCGCTACGCATATTCGTCTTAAAAGCTTGCAAAAATCTCACGGGTGAAGGACGGACCGTTTTCAAAACGTGGCTCTCGCCTCAGCGTTGAGCACATTCGTCCTAAAGTCCCACCACCCCTTTAAGGCGTAGGTGGTTCAGGGTGTTTTGCCTTTCATATACCCCTCGTCCCCTTCGGGGACGGGTTTATCAGTGCTCCCTATTAACATACACCTCCTCCTCCAAGCGACTGGCGTCCAACCAGGAACCATGAGGACACCATGACGACCCGCCCCCCACCATCCCTGTCAAAAAAAACAATACAGACCGCACTCTGTCTCCACATTTGAAGCATGCGCGGCCAACCCTATGCGGCCCCCCACACCATCCCTGCTAAAAAGCAATACACAGCACACTTCGGGGCAAAAGCTTGAGTCATGTTCGTGAGGCCCGCGAGCACTTTGAATTGGTTTTGACAGGGACGGCCGGGGTGTCAGCATATTCCCTGCTGCGCGCAGGGCTACCATCCCGGACAAAAAAATGCAACATGCACCTCGCGGCTAAATCTGGATCATGCGCGGCCATCCCGCGATCACTGTCAAGTGGTTTTTGACAGGGACCGCAGGGGTGGTGGCGCGTGGCCTGCTGTGCGAAGGCCCACCAGACACAATGATGGGCATTGGTTTTCGACAAGGATGGTGGGAGCCGACATGTTTCCCGATGTGTGCTGTCACGTGCGCAGGCGCACCTGACGCATTCTGCACGTGCCCCGAACGTGGAGCACCTGGTGCGGCTGGAGTGTGCGGCACACCTGGCGCACTCAGAGCACGTGGCGCATCTGGCGCACCAGGCGTGCCTGGCACGCTCGGACCCCAGGGGTGCCTGGCGCGCGTGGCGCCCCTGGCACGCGCGGCGCACCTCGCCCACGCATCGCGCACGATCGCTGAACATGCTCAGGCTCGATTGCTACTCATGTGTTGAGAGGGCGGGTGAATGAGCTAGACGGCTTGCGGGCGGTTGGGTAGCTTGAACACTGTTCCCTATTAAAAACACCCCCTCCCCCACTCGGCCGGCAGCCAACCCGGAACCATGCGCACACCATGACGGCCGCCCCCCACCATCCCTACCCAAAAACAATACAAAACGCACTCTGCCTCCCAATTCGGAGCATGCGCAACAAACCCGATGCGGGCCCCCCCCACCATCCCTGTCAAAAAACAATACACAGCACAGTTAAGGGCAAAAGCTGAAGTCATGTTCGTGAAGCCCGCGGGCATTTTGTGCTGTTCTTCGACAAGGAACGCGGGGGCGTCAGCATACTGCCTGCTGCGCGCAGGGCTACCATCCCTGACACAAAAAAATGCAACATGCACCTCGCGGCTAAATCTGGACCATGCGCGGCCATCCCGCGATCACTGTCAAGTGGTTTTTGACAGGGACCGCGGGGGTGGTGGTGTATGGCCTGCTGCGCGCAGGCCCACCAGACACACTGATGGGCATTGGTTTTCGACAAGAATGGCGGGGACCGGCATGTTTCCCGATGTGTGCTGTCATGTGCGCAGGCGCACCTTACACACTCTGCACGTGCCCCGGACGTGGCGCACCTGGCGCGGCTGGAGGGAGCATCTGGCGCGTGCCTGGCACGCTCGGGCCCCACGGGTGCCTGGCGCGCGTGGCGCGCCTGGCACGCGTGGCGCACCTCGCCCCAGCGTCGCGCACATGGGCTCGGTTTTGGTTCCCGGTAGCTGTCCATCAAAAGACGACCGCGGAACATGCTGAGGCTCGGGTGTTACTAATGTGTTGGGAGGGCGGGTGGGAGTGAGCTAGACGGCTTGCTACCTGGAGGGTGTCTTGACCCCTCCCCCTGCCCCCTCCCCTGGACCTGGACGGGGGTCTCCGCGAGAGGTTCGAGAGTCCAAGATGGCCCAAAATTGTTCCAAGAGCGCCTCGGAAAGCCAAAGATGAGCTCCAAGATGGCTCAAGGTATCCCAAGATGTCTCAAGGTGGCCCCGAGATGCTCCAAGAAGCCCCAAGACCGTTCCATGACGGTTCCAAGTGGCCAAAAAGCTCCCCAAGGAGGCCCCGAAGGGGCTAAAATCCTTCCAAGACCTTGGGAAAGTCAAGTCTCCTTTCTTGTCGTTTCGCTTCCGATGGCCATCCGAGGCCTCAAGATGGCTCCAAGATGGCCCGAGAGGGCTTCAAGAGAGGCTCGAGAGAGCCCCAAGACGGCCCCAAGAACGCCCAAGAGCGCTCCAAGAGCGTCCCAAGAGAGCCCCAAGAGGCGACTTTCGGGGCTCCCGAGGGGCAGCGCTAATTAAAGTTCCCCTCTTGTTTGATCGATGTCCTCCAAAATGGCCCCAAGAGCGCTCCAACGGCTCCCAAGAGCGCCGCAAGAGGACCCCATGAGGCGCCCAGGAGGCCTCAAGAGGCGCCTAAGAGGCCTCCAAGAGGAGCCCAAGAGACCACCAAGAGGCTTCACGAGGCTCCCCGAGGCCCCCGAAACGCTCCAAGAGGCCCCCGGGACCGCCAAGAGGCCCCCAAGGCACAAGAGAGGCCCAGGAGAGCCCCAATACTGCCGCAAGAGCGCCCAAGAGTGTCCCAAGAGCGGTCCAAGAGGGACCCTTCCTCTGTGTGCTGCCCACTTCCCTGATCGAGGCAATTCCTCTGGGCATCGTCTCTGCGTGGGATGGTGGGGTTTCTTGTTCGTTCGCGAGCGCCGCGGTCCGACCGCGCGCCGTCAAGAGATGACGCAGCCGCGCCAAGCTCTCAGGGGTGGCGGGGTTACTTGTTTTGGTCGCGGCCGCAAGCGAAGAGCGCAGGCGGCAAACAGGGTGTCCGGGGCGACGGGCAAACCTGATTAGCTGCTGGGCGCAGCGCGAGCCAGCCGGGCCAGCACTCAGAGGCAGCAGCAGCGGCAGCGGCAGCGGGGGGGTGGCTGGCTGAACTGCAACGCCCAGGGAAGCTCGAGCATCGTGCAGCCCTGTGGCAAAATGCCAGGGAATTCTGTGTTACGCGCCGCGGCGACAGTCCACCACGGTGAAGGTGCTTGTCGAGACAGGCAGAGAGCGGCTTGCAGGTACAATCCTCACAGACACTGCAGTGGGGAAAGGCTAGGTACACGCTGGTCATGTCGCCAGGGGGCGCCAAGGGCCAGGGCCGTGTCGACGGCGTAGACCTGCCTGGACAGCTGGGACGGAACGAAGATGGAAGCACAGCGTCCGACGGAAGGCTGGACCACTCCGAAACGCCACGCACGTATCCAGTGGGGCACACCAGTCCCCAGCAAGTGGCAACAAACCGGCCCGAAGGCGATGGCACCTGTGGGCCCGGCCCGAGCCTGACTGGCGGGGATGGACGTCGCCAGCGCGGCCGGAAGAGTAGGCACAGGTGGTGGGGTTACTTTTTTTGGTCGGCGGCCGCGCGACTACGGTCTGGCGGCAACAAGCGTGTCGGGGACGGCGGTACAGGCTAATTGCACACTTGCACAACAAGCGTCAAAGTGGTGGGGTTACGCGAAGCGTCTAGAATTTGCAACAGCTTCGCGGATGGAGGGCGGTTCCTTTTCAAAATGTGGCTCTCGCCTCAGCACCGTGGACATGCTTCTCAAGAGTTTACAACAGTTTCCAGGGTTCGCATGGTTCACATCCCAACAATTGTGTTTTGGCGCGATGTCGGACTGTCACGGTGCAACAGTTAAGTTGATGATTGGTGCAGAAGTCCCAGACATGGTGTTCTGGCACGATTCAGGATCGTCAAGACGCAACAGTATTATAATCATCGTTTGGCGTCATCATCATCTTCGTCATCGTCATCATGATCGTCGTCAGCATCATCATCATCATGACCACAAGCACCATCATTACAAGCAGCATCGTCGTCATCCTCAGCATCACCATCACCATCGCCATCATCAGAATCAGCATCATCTCCATCATCATCATAATCATAATCGTCATCAGCATCGTCATCATCATCATCATCATCATCATCATCATCATCATCATCATCATCATCATCACCATCATTGGCATCATCATCAGCATAAGCATCGTCACCACCATCATCATCATCAACAACAGAATCTGAAGTATCATCATCAGCATCCGCATCACCATCATGACCACCAGCATCACCATCATCATGAGCAGCAGCAGCATCATTAGCAGCGACAGCATCATCAGCGTCATCTTGAACATCCTCAACATCGGCATCATGATCATCATCATGATCATCATCATCCTCAGCATCATCATCATCATCATCATCATCATCATCATCATCATCACCATCGACATCAGCATCATCATCAGCAGCATCACCAGCATCATCAGCATCACCATCATCATCATCATCATCATCAACAGCATCATCATCGTAATCGCCATCATCATCAGCATCATCGTTATTATCATCATTACCATCGTCATCATCAGCACCATGATCGTCATGATCACCAGCAGCTGCATCACCATCATGACCACCATCAGCAGCATCATCAACACGACCATCAGCATCGGCACCAGCATCAGCATCATCAGCATCATCGTCACCATCATCATCATCATTATCATCATCATCATCATCATCATCATCATCAGAATCATCCTCATCATGACCATCATCGCCATCATCAAGAGCAGTATCATAGTCATCAGCATCATCGTCAGCATCATCGCCATCATCAGCAGCAGCATCAACATCATTATCATCATCATCATCAGCAGCAGCAGCATCGTCATCATCACCGTCATCATCATGACCACCAGCATCACTCTGATCATCATCCTCATCATCATCATCTTCATCACCACCATGATCATCATGAGCATCATCATCATGACCACCAGCATATGTATCATCAGTATCATTGTCATCAGCAGCATCACCATCATCGCCATCATCATCACCAGCATCATCAGCATCATCAACAGCATCATCAGCACCATGATCATCAACATCATCCGCCTGCATGCCATTGCAGAGGAGGACCATCGCCAGCCGTTGCGTCTGGGCCGGCACGTGGCAGGTGGTGGCCACCCGACGCCACTTAGCAGGGTACCTCGGCAGCGGCCGGCCGCAGGCGGCCGCACGACGGGAGCGACCATGGGCAACACTTGACCCTGGGCAACGAATTACCCTCCTACGCCTCCGCCTCCGCCTCCTCCTCCTCCTTTTCCGCCTCCTCCGCCTCCGCCTCCGCCACCGCCTCCGCCTCCGCCTCCTCCTCCGCATCCTCCTCCTCCTCCTCCTTCTCCTCCTCCTCAATTGCCTCCTCCGCCTCCTCCTCCTCCTCCTCCGCATCCTCCTCCTCCACCTTAATTTTTGTTGCGGCTGCACCCATTCTCAGTGGGGATCCTCATGGGGTGGTTGCCTGCGGGTGCGTTCACCTCGTTGTGTTGCACACGAAATCCTCTTCCTCATCCTCCTCCTCCTCCTCTCTCCTCCTCCTCCGCTCCTCCTCCTCCTCCTCCTCCTCCTCCTCCTCCTCCTCCTCCTCCTCGCTAGCCTGGGCAAAATATTGTTGACCAGCGCTTGTTCTGAATTCCAGCCTGCGGCGGACATTTATCGGGCCCCAGGACCATCAAAAACAGGCCTGGCCCCAGAGAAGAGGTTGGGCCTCTAGGGCCGTAGATGAAACAGATTAGATCGGCAGATGTCAAGGTCTCTCGACTGTGACCCTGGGCGACGAGGTGGCCTTGTGGTGCGCGGCTTGCCGATGATCGCATGCGATGCGACATCCGCGACCGCAAAAGCCCCCCCACTTTGGGGCGCCGTCGTTTTGAGGAAATATCAA
This sequence comes from Prorocentrum cordatum, assembly GCA_963575745.1. Lineage (NCBI taxonomy): Eukaryota > Dinophyceae > Prorocentrales > Prorocentraceae > Prorocentrum > Prorocentrum cordatum. The sequence goes on along the minus strand of CAUYUJ010017711.1, from coordinate 33,785 downwards.
GCGGGAGCCCCGTTTCCGCGTTGAGAAGGCGATGTTGGAAGCAGAGCCACCGGGTGCTCTCCATCAGCCCCGCCTTGTGTGAAATTACTCGGGGAGCCCAAGGAGCTAGACATGGAGCCACGACTCCAGACCAGCCCAGACCTCTCGAAGACGATCCACTTACCCTCCAAGGAACCTGGCGCCATGCCACGACATGCTGTGCGGTGTTGCGCTCTGCGCCGCTGTGCGATGCCATGCTTTGCGTTGCAATGCTTTGCGATGCAATTCTTCCCTGCGCAATCCCACGCAATGATATGGCAGGCTACGCTCTGCCGTGCTCTTCTACGCCATGCCATGCCGTGCTCTGCCATGCATCGCGTACCCTCTCGCGATCATTGCCCTGCTCGACATCCGACCGTGCGAATAGAGAGGATATCTACGTCATGGAAGGGATGGGGGGAGGGGGAGGACGTCAGATATGACGCGAGGGCACCTAGCTTGCCAC
>CAUYUJ010017711.1:10000-33201 GCA_963575745.1 Prorocentrum cordatum | reverse complement strand
CTCTCTCTCTCTCTCTCTCTCTCTCGCTCTCTCCCGCTCTCTCTCTCTCTCTCTCTCTTTCTCTCTCTCTCGCTCTCTCTCTCTCTCTCTCTCTCTCTCTCTCTCTCTCTCTCTCTCTCTCTCTCTCTCTCTCTCTCTCTCTCTCTCTCTCTCTCTCTCTCTCTCTCTCTCTCTCTCTCTCTCTCTCTCTCTCCCTCTCTTCTCTCTCCTCTCTGCTCTCTTCGCTACTGGCTTCTGACGGAGTCTGGGTTAGGTGAGCCTGAGTGTGGGTGAGTCTGAGTATGGGTACGTCTGTGTGTGCCTGACTCTGAAGAAATGAATCTGAGTGTGAGTGAGCTTGTGTATGAGTGAGTCTGGGTGCGAGTCTGAATCCCAATGGTGCCCCTGGCAGTGTCTGGCGACTAGGAGGCCCGGGTCGACTCCTCTTTGGGAAGCCAAAATGCTGCCCCTGGCAGCGTTTGGTGACTATGAAGCCCCTGGTGGACCCCCCCTGGGGCTCCAAATGCTGCAACAGCGTTTTGTGACCATGAGGCTCCAAGAGATACATGTGGGGAGCCAAACGGCAAATCTAGCTGAGGAGTCCCACAAAATCGGCGCGAACGGGCTCGTGAGATCAGCAGGGTGGCTCCCCTGGGCTCCCAAATGATGCCCTCAGCGTTTTGTGACCATGAGGCTCTCAAGAGATACATGTTGGGGAGGCCAAACGGCAATTCTAGCTGAGACGTCCCACCAAAATCGGCGCGAACGGGCTCGTGAGATCAGCCAGGGTGGCTCCCCCTTGGGGCTCCCAAATGATGCCCCTGGCAGCGTTTTGCGACCATGAGGCTCTCAAGAGAGACATGTTGGGGAGGCCAAACGGCAATTTAGCTGAGACGTCCCACCAAAATCGGCGCGAACGGGCTCGTGAGATCAGCCAGGGTGGCTCCCCCTTGGGGCTCCCAAATGATGCCCCTGGCAGCGTCTTGTGACCATGAGGCTCTCAAGAGAGACATGTTGGGGAGGCCAAACGGCAATTCTAGCTGAGGCGTCCCACCAAAATCGGCGCGAACGGGCTCGTGAGATCAGCCAGGGTGGCTCCCCCTTGGGGCTCCCAAATGATGCCCCTGGCAGCGTTTTGTGACCATGAGGCTCTCAAGAGAGACATGTTGGGGAGGCCAAACGGCAATTTTAGCTGAGACGTCCCACCAAAATCGGCGCGAACGGGCTCGTGAGATCAGCCAGGGTGGCTCCCCCTTGGGGCTCCCAAATGATGCCCCTGGCAGCGTTTTGTGATCATGAGAGAGTGTGAGTGTGAGCGAATGTGACTGTGAGTGAGTCTGAGTGAGAGTGAGTCTCATCTTATCTTATCGAGTCCTATCTTATATTACCTTTATTACCCTCTATCTTATCTTGTCTTGAAATATCTTATCTTGTCTTAGCTTATCTTGTATCAACTCATCTTATCGCATCATATTTTGTCTTATCTTATTACTCCATAGGCGGTCTTATCTTATATATTATCCTACCTTGTCATATATATTATCTTGCCTTATCATATATTGTGCTATCTCATCTTATCCTGTAGTATCTTATCTTGTCTTGTCTTATCTGGTGATTATCATTGGGAGGAGGGAGGCGCGAGCGGGAGGAAGGAGGAGCAGTGGGAGGCGCCAGAGTAATAACAAGAACCCCAATCCTTAGGATATGGGGAAAAGCCAGCTTGGTGGGGGACCCTTGGGATAGCAAAGGATGAGACGCGTGCTGTCGAGGTGAGGCAATTGCCGTTGGATTTTCAAATGCCATGCCCCCCCCCCCCCCCCCCTTAAGGTGTTCAACACCTTGTGTCAGGCACCCCTTGATGTCGTATGCCCCCCCTCATGTCGGGCACCACCCTCATGCCATGCCCCCCCCCCCCCCCCCCCCATCATGTCAGGCCCCCCCCTAATGTCAGCCCCCCCCCCCCTATGTCAGGGCACCCCTCATACGAAAGCCCCCAATCATGCAAGGTGCCCTTCCAGCCCCAAAAGAAAACCTAGCAGGCATCGCATCAAGCATCGCAAACAGCACCACCAAGTAGACTCAAGAGTGTATCTACGCCATGGTAAGGGATGGCAGTGAGGGCCCAGCAAGCATCGCACCACGCATCGCATGCGCATGAGCACGATAAGCAACGCACATCGCAGCAACAAATATCACACTGCATCCAATCACCATCCCATCACCACCCCATCGTCAGCGTAGTCCATTTTTGAGGATCAAGCCGCAAGGCTTCAGCTCGACCTGTGCGGCTCGCCGCTTTCGATCTCGTTAGATATGCCAATCTCAATCGCACAGGGGCACGCGTGCGTGTCGACGGATGATGGCACTCCTTCTCCTCAGAATTCGTGGGTTGCAAAAACAATGGAGGCAGGTGGGAGAACGTTTTTGTATTGCGACAAGACCGACAGGCGCTTTGCAAAACTCGTCAACAACGATTTCCGCATGCTCGGTGCGCTCACAAAAGCTCGGAACGTAGCAGTCAAGGAAAAGATGGCTGCTGTTGGTCGTGATCGGTTGTCTGCGCCAGAGAGTTCTCCTCAGTTGAAAAGGCCTCGCAGAGAACTCGTGGATGATATTGACCCTTATGTATCAGTGTCAGTGATGCTCGCTGGTGGGTCCACGCGGTCTTGCAAGGTGTTCTCATCAGCCAAAGAGAGGGACAGATTGGCAATCGAGATGACAGAAAGTTCGTTGGAGATCTTACGTGAAGTGCCTGCTGGTGACTCTGATGTGGTCGCCAGTTCTGTCGTTGTGAAGCAGGAGCACGTACGCTGGCTCCCTTGTAGGCGTGCGCTGAGAGTGCGGTACTGCGCCAATGGTGTATGGAAACAGAAATCGGCGCAGGCTCCTAAAACCACAATCAAGTTCCAGGAGACGATTGACAGCATTGCCGAAGAGCTCGAGCAGTTTTACGCTGACAACCACACCGATACTGACAGCGCAGCGCCCCCTCCGCTATCCTTGCAGGAGCGTGCCGATACTGACAGCGCAGCGTCCTCTCCGCCGTCCTTGCAGGAGCGCATGTGAACTGCAAGTGATTTTTCGGAGGTTGTGGTGCACCTGAGGTCGTGGGTGCTGCTCGCATAGCGTTGCTACTGTGCTCGTTCAGCAGTGTGCCGATAGCAGGTAGCGTGAGGGGCTGTGCTCGCTGCCGCTCGCAACTAGGGGTCGTTGTACGCGGTGGTGCTTGCCAGTTTGAGCTTCTTCAGTAAAAACAAACAGCGTTCGGAGGCCCCTTGGAGGCGCGTGAGGGGGAGGGGCTGTAGAAGGAGGCCTGACAACTCAGTGCAGGTTCGCTCTGAGCTAGCACCAGAGGAGTGCGAAATGAGCGAAGCACGCGTGAGGGGTCTGCGAGACGCGCGGAGGGGGGGGTATGCACCAACTCCCCAGGGGGAGTTGGTGCATATGCACCAACTCCCCCTGGAGAGTCGGCGCATCAGCTGCCTCCTCGGGGGCCCTGGTGGGTCCGAGCCGCAGCCAGCACATTTCAGCCCTCAACCCCTCAATTTTGAGCGTCGTGAGACGCCGTGGGGGTTCCGGAGTGCCTTGCTATCCAGCCGGCTGCGACGAGGTCTGGAGCTGCATGTAGGTAGCGGGGGGCGTGTGAGATTGAGCGGATTGGATGATGCAGGAGGGGCGGGGAACCAGCACAGCATGGCATAGCATCTCAGATCAGATGCAGACCAGCTCACAGCGGCAACATTTCTGAGTGCCCAGACCCTACACAGCCGAGCCGCCTCACCGACAGCTCACCTGCCATGGGCTACCGAAACACACAGTCTGTAGCCGTCTTTGGACTCAAGCATCGCTTAGCTTTTGCTCGCCTCGTATCATTTCGACCAGCCCTCAAGTCATGGAGTTCGAGGCCCAGCGTCTGTGTGACATCATGTCGCAGCGCTTGGCTTTCGTGTCCAGCCAGGTTGGCGCGGGGATGCCTGAGGCGGTCTTGCTTCAGGCCCAGGCGAACTCGCTCCTGGCCACCTTCGCCTCCTCGACGGCCATCAACTTGCAGGTGGCCACGCAGGTGACGCATCACATCAACGGCGGACCGTGGACGCCCGACCAGAAGCTCCTGCTTGCGACGGCCTTGAACGACGATGCCAGCGCGACTGAACTACAGAGGAGGTCGGGGGCTCCGCGGTGCCAGCAGGCGTGCCCTGACCTGCAGTTCTTCCTCACGGCGTCCGACTGGAACTCCATGATGGACTCCATGCTTTCCGAGGTTGCGAAGGCATACGCCCTGGCCACTCGCACGTGGAGGCTGGGGATCACGTGCCCGAACGAGAAGACCCAGATGGCTGCTGCTGCCACCGTCCTTACCTGCCACTACTCTCGCCACGGTCGATGCGGAGAAGAAGCGTTTCATAGCTGACAAGGTGCAGTCCAAAATCAAGGAGCTCGGCAAGGCAAAGGTCTACCCCTACGGCCACAGGAAGATCTACACGACGCCGCAGGGCTTCACGCAGTCAGCCTACAAGCTCGCGCGGCCCGACCCAGCTGATCCACCAGTGGCTCCTCCGCCCGAGGTCGACGTCACGAAGATCACCATGGTCCACAGACGCTCGGCGACCGAGTTCAAGGGTAAGGCCAGCTCCAAGTCAAGCACGCCATCGCCTGCCAGCTCGAGCGATCAGCCGCAATGCTTGCAGCTGGCGCTTCCCCCGAGTGCCCCGCGGCCTCAGCAACCGACCTGTCCCTTGCAGCTCTTGGCGGGCTTGGCCACTCAGGCGTTCGGCAACGGGGCTGCTGATGCGCTTGCGCCCCTGATGCAGCAGTTCGGCATGCAGTTCCAGCCGCACCACTTTCAGCGCGCCAACATGCTGCCGTACTCGAGCACGCACCTCCCGCCAGCGCAGGCACTTGCAGGTGCCCCACGCGACGGCGCAGGAGCGGCTGCCGCTGCTGCCGAGGCGGGAGGCATCCCTGATACGGCGCCCACGCAGTCGAAGGCAGCCGACGCCGATGATGGCGACGAGGCTGCAACCCCCGAGGACGAGCTCGAGGCGCTCGAGTCGAGCATGCTGGCGGTCGCTAGGGCCGAGAAGAAGAGGGACGCGGAGGTTGCCAAGGGGTCCTGCTCCAAGGAAAAGAAGGCCACGGCCAAGGCCAAGGCCAAGGCCAAGGCCAAGGCCACGGCCAAGGCCAAGGCCAAGGCCAAGGCCGCGGCAGCTCCTGCTGAAGGCGACCCGTTGGGCGGCGAAGGGCCACAAGCTCATGGGCGAGAGGGGTTGGCGAAGGCTGCGGGGGGGAGCGAAGGAGCATGGCTGACGCCATCGGCCTGCCTCCCACTGAAGCCTCCACCATCCCATCCCGTCCATCGGCTCCGCCCCCGTCGCCCCCCTCGGCGTCTACGAGGCAAGCTGCCGAAAGTCGACTCCTCCCCGCGGCTGAAGCTGGTGGACGCCGAGGGCACCACCCGCGGAGCCTTCACCAGCAAGGCCCACGACAGCACGAAGAGGCTCGCAGACAAGATTGGGCATTCCTACGCCGACAGTGTGACGCTGGCCCGCGAGGCATATGCGGCGGCTGCCGAAGTTTGGGCAAAGGCGAACAAGAAGTAGGGCCCCGTGTACAGTGGAGCCTTCTTTTGACCATCGCCTCCCAAGCGATGCGAGCGAGCCGCCGAGTGCCTGTCGAGGAGTTGCGCGTCATACATCAGGGGTGCAGGTGCACATACGGCACGACTCCGCAAGCTCAGGCACGCAGCAAACCACCGCACGTATGTTAGACACGTGCGTAAACAGATGCGCGGGGAGGCACTCAGACCATCGCCCTGCAATCGCGAGTGTGCAGCCAAGTATCCTCACCCTCATCATCATCAGCAACATCACGATCACCATCATCAGCATCACCACCAACATAAACGGCACCCCGATCAAAACACCACAACACATTACCATCGCAACCAACACTCGCATCAGCAACCACAACTCGATCACAACTGCATGGTCACCCCAAGATGGCTCCAAGATGGCCCAAGATGGAAATGAAAAAAGGGAGGGGGCATGATGGGGGGTGGGCTCCAAGACGGCTCCAAGATGGCTCCAAGAAACTGCGATGTTGAACGCATTGCCCCTCCACCCACCCCGTCAATCCTCAATCCAATATCAACCCTCCCACCCACCCCCCCTATCCCAATCAAAGTTCGAACGGGCATTGCCGTTGTCGCCCCGACAATTCTGGCATGATGACACTCGGCACACAATGCGCTGTCCCAAGTTGCGAGTCGGTTCCGTTATATAGCCGTTTTGGCTCGTCGCGATGAGCGACGCCAAGCGGATTAAGCTTGCACACCTTGGCCGCGACGCTCATGTGAGCGCCAGCGGTTTAGAACACAGTCTCAAGCAGCTTCGGGATGGTGGTGGTATGCTTCCCACTGCGTTCTCCACGTCAACACAGAGACGGGCGAGGCAAGCAATCGCGTTCCAGAGCACCACGTTCGGGAAACTGGTTCAATTTCGGTCTGTGTCCCACAAGAAGGTCGGAGCCCCTCCTGTCGAGCTGGTCTTCCAACATCCGTTTGCATTCTTGGAGGCAGCGTGCAAGGTGTCTGATGAGTTTCGGTCCATCTTGACGCGCACATTGAACGCGTCCAACAACCGTGTCTCGATCATTCTGTACACGGATGAGATTACCCCTGGGCAGGCTTTGCAGCCGCACCACACCAGGAAAGTCCAGGCAGTATATTGGAGCCTGAAAGAGTTCGGGTTCCCGATCTTGAGCTGCGAGATTGCGTGGATGACTATATGTGCGCCGAGGTCAGACACTGTTGCGGAGCTCCCTGGTGGTATGGCCGAGCTTTTTCGGCATGCAGTAAAGTTTTTCGTCGGGGGGCCGAATGGCCCCGATTTGAGGCACGGCATCTCGTTGTCCATCGAGGGGGAGAACTGCCCCCGTCTCGTGACAGGACGCGTGGCTATGCTCGTGCAAGACGAGCGCGGCCACAAGTTCTCCATGGTGTGAAAGGCTCTGGCGGGCTGAAATTATGCGCCCTTTGCAAAAACATTGCAGCGTTCAAGAGCACGTACCTTCCAGATCCGACTGGGTTTCTCATTCCTTCGACGTCGCTCGACGTCTCCTCGTTCAGACTGCATTCCGATGAAGGTGTCAAGGCGATACAGAAGAGATTGCACGATGTTGCCACACACAGACCGAAGAGTGAGTTAGAGTCTTTGGAAACGTTGCTCGGCTTCAACTACATCCCGACTGGTTTGCTGCAAGACGCAGATGTGGACTACGACTTGCCAAGCACCTGGTGTTATGATTGGATGCACTGCTATTGTATCGATGGCACGCTCGCAAAGGAGGCAACAACCTTCATTGAGCGGCTGGGTGACCATGGATTGGGAGGTGATGCTGTCGACAAGTATCTGCAAATGTGGCGGTGGCCTAACGCATATGCTCATGCCCGACCCGTGTGCCGTAAACATGCCAATCATTCGCCGAGCGGGTCGGCTTCAGAGCTGCTATCTTTCTACCCTGTGATGGTGCAGTACATCCGAGGCGTTGTGCTCAAGAAGGGTGTGTGCGCCGAGGAATCGGCAAGCTTTCTCGCTCTGGCTCGCGTGATGGAGTTGCTGGGCATTGCCAACGGCGGCGACGTTCGCGCCGATGACCTCGCCACTGCCATCCACGACCACCTGGTGAAGCACCAGGCTGCGTACGGGTTCACACTGTGGAAGGCGAAAGAGCACTACGTCCAGCATATACCGAGCCATCTTGAGCTCCACGGTATGATTGTTTCGACCTTCTTGCACGAACGCAAACATCGCGTTCTGAAGAGGGTAATGACCCCTCGGCATGGTTTGACAGCGTTTGACCGTGCGGTTTTAGAGGAGGTCACAGTTCAACACCTTTACGATTTAGGCCGCCACTCCATCGAGAAACCGACGCTGATTAATTTAAAGAAGCCTTCAGCGAGGGCACTGAGTGCATTTTTGAAGGCCTTCCCTTTTGGCAATGACTTAGACGTTCTATTCGCAAACAGTGCATATGCTCAAGGTAGGGTTGTTCAGACGAGGGACGTCTGCGCGGTGTTAGGAGAGAACGGGTTTGTTTGGTTTGGCATGGTGCAGGCTTTTTGCGCCGTGGGCACGTGGTTCGGATGCGTTGTTTCACCATGGGCAATTCTAAGTTCGGATGGGGAGTCCGTGCGATGCAGGGTACAGAATCACGGGATTTTGACTCAGTTGCTTTGCGTGCAAGAGCCTTGTGCGTTTCAGAATGCTTCCGCAGGGGAGATTTCGAGAATCATCCTGTCACCGAAGTTTAAGCATTCGAATGCGAGGAGATTGGTTGACGTGTCGTCTTGACTCGTAGAGTTGTCATGCAGAGAGGAGAAGTTAAGCATGGGTTTCCGCCCACTCCGCCGCGTAGCAACACAAACAAACAACCTTCCTCCTCCTCCTCCTCCTCCTCCTCCTCCTCCACTCCTCCTCCTCCTCCCTCCCCCCCTCCTCTCCCTCCTCCTCCTCCTCCTCCTCCTCCTTCTCCTCCTCCTCCTCCTTTTCCTCCCTTCTCCTCCTCCTCTCCTCCTTCTCCTCCTGAGGCGGCTTCCTCGAGGCCCTGTCTGCAGGACCTCATTGAGGGTCTCCCGTCCCGCGAGGTCTCTCTGCAGGACCTCTTGAGGCCTCTTTGGGTCTGGATTGGGCCCTCTTTGGATCTCTGCTTGGCCTTGTTAGGGCTGACGCCCCACCGCCAACCTGAATATGACGATATACGCTGGTTGTTTTTTTCAGGGCTGACGCCCCCTCCGCCGCATTGCGATTTCCCCGCAAACAATGAGACTATAACGTTGGGAAACCCAGGGATCTGAAGCCCAACGTGGGCCGCGAACCACTTACCCAGCTTGCGTAACCTACTTCGTAACCTGGTTAGAAACACCTTCTAACTTTGAGGTGTTAACCTCGTTTTCGGAACCAAGCTAACTGGTTAGTAACCAAATCTAAGAGGACCAAACGCTTCGTAACCACAGTGGCGCCCCCAGTGGGGCCTTGGAACGGCCCCCGAAGCTAGAGGCCTCCTAGATGGGGTCGAAGTAGATGGGGTCGGAGGATCGCGCCGCATCGCCGATACATCAACGATGCATCGGCGATGTATCAGCGATGCATCGGCGATGCACCGGCGATGCATCGTCGACGTGGGCGATGCATCGGCGAAGTCGACGTGAAGCAAGTCGAACTCCACATCGAGAAGCATCGCCCATGCATCGTCGATGCGGCGCGATCCTTTTGCACAGCGCGAGCACGCCTGGGGTACGCGTCGGTCGGAAGAGAAGGATAGAAATATGAAATAGAATGGGCTTCCGCGCGCCCCTTGAAGAGGAGTGAAGACGGAAAACGGCTCGACTCTTGAAGTCGGAAGGCGACTAGAGCAAATTGGGATCTGGGGATCCAAGAACACCTGGTTCCAAGAACCGGCATGGATCCTCTCCTCCTCCCTCGCAGCGCCCGCCTGGAAGACGACCACGTCGGAGGCCAGCCGCCGCACCAGCCTGCGGAAGCGGCGCCCGGGCGCTGGCGCCAGGGTCAGGCACGCCGCGTGCAGTGCGCCCACGGCCGCCGCGGCCAGCTGCGGCGCCTGGTCGGCCTGGACCTGCCAGGCGCGCGGGGCGGAGGCCGCTGGAGGCCGGCCATTCCCCACCACACCGCCAGAGGCCTCCCAGATGGGTTCCGAGCAGCTGGGGTCGGCGCATCGTGCCGCATCGCCACTGCATGGGGTGACGTCGGCGGTGCATCGGCGACGCCTGCGTGGAGAACGTGGGGCTCCACATCGCGCCGCATCGCCGACGCATCGGCGATGTGGCGCGATCCCATCTACTAGAGACTTACAGAGCCTCCCCTCGATATACATATATATATATATATAAAGAGATGTACGTATATATATACACACACGCACGCACGCACGCGCGCGCGCACGCACGCACGCACGCACACGCACGCACACGCACGCACGCACACGCACACACACACACACACACGCACACACACACACACACACAGTTCAAAACAAACAAAAATCAACAAAAACAAAAACAAGCAAAACAATAAATCAAAAAAAACGACACACCAAAACAAAAAAGGAATAAACCACCAAGAAAAACAAAAAACAACGACAAATAAAAACGAAAAAACAAAAAACAACAACAACAAAAAAAAAAAAAACTAAAAACAAAACAACAAAAAAAACAAAAAAAACGGGCAGCTTCTGCGCCAGCTTTCGGCCTCTGGGGACCCCCGCTGGACCCTGGGGCTGTCAGGAACGACTCGGGCCGAGCAGCAGGCCGCCGGAGGCCGCCGGAGGCCGCCGATGAGCCGACGGCCGGCCATCTGTCGGAATCGTCCAAGAGGGAGGCGTCCACGAGGGGGGGTGCAAATCATGACCAGCGGCATGTGCGCGGCCCTGCTCCTCCTCCTCCTCCTCCTCCTCCTCCTCCTCCTCCTCCTCCTCTCCTCCTCCTCCTCCTCCTCCTCCTCCTCCTCCTCCTCTCCTCCTCCTCCTCCTCCTCCTCCTCCTCCTCCTCCTCCTCCTCCTCCTCCTCCTCCTCCTCCTCCTCCTCCTCCTCCTCCTCCTCACCCGAGGGGGGGGGGGCGGGGACGCATTGAAACAAGAAGAGGCGCCAGGAGATCTGGGGAGGAATCATGGCCCACGCCATGGTATCCACCCCCCCCTGGTCCTCACCCCCCTCTCTGCCGCCCCCGAATCTGCGGGGCCTGCCGGGGCGCGGGGCGGCCGGGTCCATCCTTTGCTGAACAGTGTCCTGCGCGGGGGGGCCGCCGCTGGCCGGCCATCCCCAGATCTCGGGACGCTGTGATACCTTCGACTCGGGGCGGCTCTCTTAGACTTCGGCCTCCGGGGACAGTCTTCGGGGCCCGGGGCCATCAGAACTGGATCCGTGGCGGTCGGGACCTCTCGAGCCGCGGATTGACAGGGTCATATCGGCGGTTGCCAGGGTCTGCGGGGCCTGCTGGACGCGGGGCGGCCGCGAGGCGAACAGCCGCACCCGGAACGGCGCCGAGCTCCTCGGTGGAAGAGCGCCAGCCAAGCACCCACCAGCCAGGACCATCCGAGGCCCAGGATGCGAGGTGCAACGATAGGGGGGACCAGCTCGGGGGGGGGGAGACATCCATCGATAGGGGGTCACATGCGAACCCTACCCCTGCCCCCCACGATTTCTGAGGGGGAGGGTGGGGATCACTTCGTTTGGGAGCTCCCGAGCGAGGTGAACCCCACCCTCCCCCTCAGAAATCGTGGGGGCAGGGGTAGGGTTCGCATGCGGCCCCCTAATGGAGCTGCAATCGGGGATACATTTCCGATGCATCGGCGATTGCTAGGCCCCCGTTGACGAATCCCCGCGTTCCTGGGCGGGGTGGGGCTATCGGGCCTCTATCGGCGAAGAATGGGCGAGGGGGGGCCAATGCTCACCCCACTGAGCCTTTACCCCCCTAGCGTTGCCCCTGAAGATGGGCCTGGCCGGGCTCAGCGTGGGTGCGCAGTTGGCACCCTCTGGCCTCGCGTCGCCGCCGTGGGCGGTCGGGCCCGTGCCGAAGCAGAACGCGGCGAGCAGGTACTCTGCCCGCGGCTCCAGGCTGGCCTGAATGGCCCGCCTCGCCATGACGTCCGCGCCGAAGAAATTGCCCCCGACCACCTCGCCCACAGTGCCGTCGCCCTTCAGGCGGAAAAGCAGCAGGCTGACGTCTCCGGGCTTGTAGCTCTTCTTCCGGTCCTCGCGGCACCACGACCCCCTCTTGGTGGGCTGCAGCGCCATGGCTAGAGGAACAAAAACCCGGCATGAACAAAAACGTTTGGAGCCCCGCGCGGATATCTTGGATCGGCGCTGAAGCCCCCTCCCTGGCGCGCGGAGCGCGCCAGGGGCGGCGCTGCCAGGGCACGCCAGCGCCGATCCAAGAAACCCGCGCGGAGCTCCGAAAGCTGTGTCTATGCACAGTGCTTTCTTCTTCGAATGGCGTAGAGCGTCGTGGCCTCGTCGCACTGGACCCTGTACATGTGCCGACACAGCCGCGAGCCCGAGGCCCTGGCGCAGAAGGCCGTCTCGAAGCTCTGGGAGTGCCAGCCGCGGTGCGCCATGCACACGTCCACGACTTGGAAGGCCATCAGGAAGTGCGTGTAGTCCATCCAGAAGGTTCCGTCGTCGACGCCCGTCCGGCCGAGGACTGCTGCCAGACCTCGAAGAGAGGGGGGAAATATACACCCCGCGAAATGCTTAAGAAATCATGGGTTAAGAAATTCATAGTCTCAGAACTTGAGTAATAACCCAACATTCCAATTAAACTCTTAAGATTTACATTGAAACGTTAAAAATAATCGAGACTCTGGCCGAAAACTTAGGTTTTCTTAAGCATCGCCTAAGGTGTACAAAACATCAACTTTCGAAGGTCCGCGCGGATTTCGCGGGTCGGCGCTGGGCCCCCCGGACGGCGTCTCCAGCGCCGCCCGCGGCGCGCTCCGCGCGCCGTGGCGGGGGGTCCAGCGCCGATCCAGGGGATTCGCGCGGAGCTCCAAAGGTTTATGCTCATATCGGCGTTGGACAGACCTCTCTTTCGTAAACCTCCCCGTAGTGAAAACGGCCTGGGACCGAAAGCGACGGACCTGGACCCGCAAAAATGACGGCCGCGACGCCCTCTCGCGAACCGAGAACGGCCAATTCCTTAATCGACGTGTCAGGGTAGGAGGTCTGTCCACCCCCGATTGCGTCTGCGGAGACCCTCCGTCCACTCGGCGCTCCTGTCGCTCCACTCGCCGTTCCACTCGCCCACGCCGTGCGGGTTGCGGATGCGCAGGAGCCGCACGGCGCCGTCCTCGCGGGCTCCACCGTACCCTTCGGGCCTGCCGGCGAAGCGGGCGTCGAAGATCTCGCGGACGTCGAGGATGCTGTAGGCGTGGTTCCCGCACAGGCCAACCTCGCGGAGCTCTGGGTTCCCTACCGTGGCGCAGCCCATGGGGAACTCCTTGCCCTTGAACGCCACGAGCCGGTGCCAGAGCTCCTGCGGGTCGAAGCCGTGCTCGTCGAAGTCGATCGACTCGGTGGGGCAGCCCGTGAGGTCCAGCAGCGCCTCCGAGATCTCCCCGCCGCTGATGGCCTTGTAGGAGCCGTGCGCTCTACGAAGGAGAAAAAATTGCACACGCACAGACGTTCGGAGGTCCGCGCTGACGTCTCAGAGCGGCGCGCCAAGACGCACTTCAGGGCCTCCGGCATTGCTGGAGACTTTGGGAAAGACTGCAGAACTTCCCTACGTGAGAAGCAACGGAAGCTAGAGTAATTCTGGAGCACCAGCAGGCTAATGCGTGACACAAATCTCGCCGGAACTTTTAGCAACAAGAGAACGGTTGACAGTTCACTGCCCCACCCTCCCTGATGCGCGGGGCGCGCCAGGGGCGGCGCTGGGGGCCCATCGCAGATCCAAGAAATCCGCGCGAGCCTCCGCGCGTGTATGTTCACGCCATTGTTTCTTCTTCGAGCTTTGGCGTAAGCCTTCTCCACCAGCGCGGACCACAGCTGCTGGCCGTCTGCGCGGCTGTACGCGATGCTGGTGCCGTCTGGTCGCCGCTGCTGACTGGTGCAGGGTAGGCGGTCGTCCACCAGGACTGCCTGCCAGCACCCGTCCAGGAACAACTGGATTTGGTAGCAGCCGGCGGCGTTCCTGGCCGTTTCGCCCCCGAACAGGCGCAGGATCAGGTCGGGCCGCTCCGCGACCACAGCGAGCGCGGACATGAACCAGCAGTCTCCGACGCCGCCCTGCCTAAGGTCTTCGGCACGGAACCCGAAGTCGCTGACGATGACGAACTCTGGGAACCGCTGCCACCACATGCTGGCATCCCGCCTGGCCTCTGGAAGAAAAAACTGCATAAACCGAAAATTTCGAAGGGCCGCGCGGATTTCGCGGATCGCCTGGACTCCCCTCCCTGCCGCTGGAGGCGCCGCCAGGGGGGTCCTGCGCCGACCCGAGAGATCCGCGCGGAGCTCCAAATGATTCTGTCAATTAGTGGCCTCCCAGATGGATTCGGAGTAGATGGGATCGGAGGATCGCGCCGCATCGCCGATACATCGGCGATGCATCGGCGATGCATCGGCGACGCATCGGTAATGCATCGGTGATGCACTGGCGACGTCGACTTGAAGCAGATCGGGCCCCACATGAAGCCGCATCGGCGCATCGGCGATGCATCGGCGATGTGGCGCGGTCCTCCGACCCCACCTGGGAGGCCTAAGAGCCCATGCCGTCTTCGAGCCTCCGCGTCGGCCCACGTGAAGAAGCCGCAGCGGCGGGCGGCGCAGTGCCAGTAGGGCCGGTCCTTCGTGGGGCCCTCTTTGCGCACGTTGCTCTTCCGAGACGGCGCACCGCACCTGCAGCGCGGCGGCGTGTCGCCGGAGGGCGCGCGCCCAGCTGACGACGACGCCGCGGCGCTGCTGCCAGAGATGGACCGCGGCGCGGCGGGGAACTCCAGGTCCTGAGGGCGATAGGGCGTCACGTTGGAGACCCTGGGTTTTCCGACGTTCTTGTCGGTTCTCGGCAGTTTTCCAGCCTCGGGATGCTTTCCAGCAGCTGCGCCTTGCCGAGGAGCATTCTGGAGGTTCCCGAAACGTCCCGAACGGCCGAAGGAGAGCCGAGCTATGACCCAAAAAACCCGGAGCACCAGCTCAGGAGGGGGGAAGCATCGAGCTGGAATCGGCGATGCATCGCCGATAGATCGACGATACAGAGGAGGCCAGTCCACAAGAAACTTTCCACAAGAAACCCAACCCTTAGACCCCAGAAACGCCCATCAATTTTTGGTGAGGGAACGTCACGCTTTCCATCGCAAAACCATCGAAACCCGCGAAACCCAGGGCACCCAGTGTCGGGTGTTGCTAGAAGTGCCCCTGGCCCGAGGTGCCCCAAGCTTTTCGTTCCATATTGGAGCCCCGGAGGCCCTCTGGGCCTCGTGAGGGGTGCCCCGGAGGCCGTCTGGGCCACCCCGAGATTCCCGGGGGTACCTTGGGCCAGGGGTACTTCTAGAGGCAAGCAGGGTGTTTCGTGGCATGGGGCGGACGCGGGCTGTCGAGCTCCTTGGTTCGGCCGATGCGCCCCCCCCCCAGAGCCCATCCCAGCCCACGGCGGCTCCCGGGCCGCACCTCGGGCCGCACCGGCCACTCCGGGCACCCCCGGCGACGCTGGCGGCGAGGCGGCGCTGCTGGAGGGAGCACCCCCACGAGGTCGGAGCACCGCCCGAGGACCGTCGAGGACGCCCGAAGATAGACGAGCGCGTTCCACTGCTCGCAGAGAAAACTGCTCGCAGCTGGCCCGGACCCGCCGCGAGGCATCCGCGATCCCTCGCGTCGAGGCGGGCACGTGACCTCCGGGCGTCTGCGAGCAGGCGCCTCCCTGCGAGCCGTGGAGCGCGCTCGGCGAGGAGGCCCCGAGCCACCGCCGGCCCCCGAGGTCCTCGTACGGGGCCGCGGCCGTGCCGCGCCCCAGGATCCCGCGCCACTCGCGCCGCGCCGCCTCGAGGTGGGGGCTCCTCGCGGCGTCGTCGCCCTCCACGCGCAGCCAGCCCGCCGAGCCGCCCCGCGCGGGCGCCGCCGGGGCCGCGGCGGCGCCCCCGAGGGGGCGGCCCCACCGCCGCTGCGGCGCGGAGGGCCCCGTCGGCACGCCCCTGGCCTTGGAGGATCGTTTGCCGCGGGCTTGCGTCTCGTCGGCCCCGGCGCGGACTCCTGACACCACGGGGATCGTTCCCCCTCGAGCGATCGGCCGTCTCCGACGCGTCGAGTCGTTCAACGTCGAC
The DNA here is from genome assembly GCA_963575745.1 of Prorocentrum cordatum. Lineage (NCBI taxonomy): Eukaryota > Dinophyceae > Prorocentrales > Prorocentraceae > Prorocentrum > Prorocentrum cordatum. The sequence goes on along the minus strand of CAUYUJ010017711.1, from coordinate 17,397 downwards.
CAGTTCTGGGTCGCCGGCGGCGGAATCGCCACCGGTCGACACGACGCGAACGTACGGTAAACGATCCCTGTCCCCACTGGCATGGTCTTGGCCCCACTGGCCGACCCACCCCCTAGGTGGGATGTATGTTGTTCGCCTCGCGCGATCTATCTCCATCTGGATGGGCGACCTGGTGGGGCGGAGACACCCTGGCCCAGTGGGGATAGGGATCGGCTAGACGATGCTGCTCTAGACGATGCTGGTCCTTGGAGGCGTAGAAGGACACGCTCTCCAGGTGCACACAGGTGGCGTCGATCGACGGGTCGGCGGGGCCATCGGTGCCCATCGCCGCCGTGGCCTGCAGGGCATCGCGGCAGCTTCAGCTGTCAACGGCTGCGGCCGCGGCCAGACGAGCACAGTGGGCAAGCCCCAAGGGGGTTCCCTCCGCCCGCTCGATTCCCGTCATCCCTGTCAGCCTTTGGTCTCTAGCTTGGGCGTGGTTTTCGATGGCCTGCATGTTCGATGGAGCACTCCCGCCCTCGGTCTGTGCCGATTTTGAAATGTTCATTGACGCCGCGGAACGTGTTCCGAGATGGGGTCATTGGTATGCCTCCCCACCTTCATGACGCCGCTTCGTGTATCCCCGCCAGCCCATCCAGCAACGGTGCCTGGCCGAATTGCATCGATCAGGGGAAAGCAGGGGGCACGCAAAGGAACCCAGACGGGAGGGAGCCGTCAAACCGAATCCGGATCAGCCCGAGTAGGCCCAGGAGGCAACCATAAGACAATGCATTCGCGGATCTGTCGGCGTACTTGGGCCATCTCGGGGCCCTGGTGGGGCCAGCTTGGAGGCCTTTGGGGCTTTTCTTGGGGGCCTTGGGGGCGCTCTCGGGGCCATCTTGAGGGCCATTGGTTGAAGAAAGGGGTGGTGATCAACTACGGCTTCCCCCAGTCTGAGGCTGGCAAGTTGTTTCTTGGGGCCCTCTTTGGGCACTCTTGTGCCCTCTTGGGACCGTATTTGGGCCACTCCTGGGCCCCTCCTGGGGCTCTCTTGGGCATTCTTCGGGGATGGGCAGACCCCCCTTTAGTAAGACGTGGTTTAGTGAAAACGACCTGAGGCCCAAACCTGGCGGGCGCGAGCCTGGAAAATAACGGCCACGGCGCCCTCTCGAGAACCGAAAACGGACAATTCACTAATCAACGTGTCACTGTTGGGGGTTCTGTCCACCCCCGAATTCTGGAGTCATCCAGCTGCCATTGCAAGACCTAGCCTGCGGTCGAGCTCCTTCAGACAAAAGACAAAGCTCGCCCACTCAGGGATTGACGATGCTGCGCCGTGCAGGTCCAGGAATCCAAAACAACTGTTTCATTCCAAAAACCTTCCTCCGGACGGTTTCAAGAGGGCTTCTCCCTGAAAACCTTCCTAAAACCTTGCTGCAGAAGGTACATGGAGGGTGTAGGGAGGACTCTTCCCCCCCCCTGGGGAAGGTTTCAAGAGGGCTTCCTCCTAAAAACCTTCCTCAAACCTTCGTCAAGAAGGTTTCAGACAGGTTTCCTCTTAAAAACCTTCCAGGAACTTTCCTCTGGAAGATGTAAAGCTTTTTCGAAGATGCACCAAAAAAAACGTCCAAAAAAACGTCCAATAACCTTCCTCCGGGAGGTTTCGGGAGGGCCTCCCCATAAAAAACCTCCCTAAAAACCTCCTCTGGAAGGCTTTTCAATGTTTTTGAAGACTCCTCGTAAAAGATCCTCAAAAAACCTTCCTCAGGAAGGTTTCAAAAGGGCTTCCTCTTCCTCAGGAAGGTTTCAGGAAGGTTTGGGGGGATTCCTCCAACAAGCATTCCAAAAACCTTCCTCAGGAAGGTTTCGGGAAAGCCTCCTCCTAAAAACCTTCCTAAACCTTCCGTACAAAGGGCTCCTCAGGAAGGTTCCAGGAGGATTTCCACCTAAAAACCTGGAAGGTTTTTGTTCGAACTTTCGTCCAAAAACTTCCAACTAGCTCGACGAAGGCCCCAACCATACGCAGCTGCGAATACCGCGAGGGAGACGAAACGAAGGGAGGGGGGGCGCGCAATCTCCGAGTGGCTCTCATAGGCCGCGCGCCGCAGGAAGAACGAGGCGAGAGGCAGTGCAGGCAGAGGTGATAGGGGGGGAGCGGAGCGGGATAGTGGGCTGTCAGATTTAAGAGGCCCCAGGACGCACAAATAAATACATACAAATAAAAACATCCACCATATTTACCCATATTTTCTGGGTTTTTGTCTTCCCCCCCACTTCCCATATTTTCCCAGATTTTCCTAGGAATCGACGATTAGTTCTGTCTGTGTGCTTTTTCCCCTCCTGACAAATGTTTCCCCCTCTGTGTTCTCGCGCCCTGGTGACCGCAGTTCTCGGCAGAGCGTAACGCGGGGGCCTGGCGACGCGCGCCGGTTGCCCCGCAGGGATCACCTCGACCCCGACGTCGTACGTGTTCTGCTTCTCTGCGCTGCATTCCGTCCGAAACATGTGAGGGCCGGCATGGGCGCGGACGTATGCGGGAGGCGCCGCCGGGACACTCCCTCAGGGGCCACGAAACGTGTGAGTGTGTGCCGAAATGAATGGTGCGGACGCATGTGGACGCAGCCACTGGCGCCTTCGGTGGAGCTCCCTATGGACTCACAAATCGTGTGAGGTGTGCCGAAACGGGCGCGGGACGCATGCTGACGCAGCCACTGGGGCCTTCGGTGGAGGTCTCTATGGGGCCACGAACCATGTGAGGAGTGTGGCGAAATTGGCGCGGGACGCACGCAGACGCAGCCACTGGGGCCTTCAGTGGACCTCCCCACGAACCGTGTGAAGGGTACGCCGAAATGGTCGCGGGACGCATGTGAACGCAGCTACTGGGGCCTTCGGTGGAGGTCCCTATGGGCCAACGAACCGTACGAGGGGTGTCCCGAAGTGGGCGCGGGGCGCATGTGGACGCAGCAACTCGGTCCTTCGGTGGAGCTCTCTATGGGGCCACGAACCATGTGACCGGTGTGCTGAAATGGGCGCGGGACGCATGTGGGCGCAGCAGCTGGGGCCTTCGGTGGAGCTCCCTATGGGGTCACGAACCTAAAACCTTCACGGGAAGGTTTCAGGAGGGCTTCCTCCTAAAAGCCTTCCTCATCCACACGCAAGGGAATGGCTCGTAGCTGGCAACCATGGTGCCGCCACAGCTCCATCGCTATGCGATCGTAGCTCAGCCAACAAGCTCTTCGCACCTCATCAGCGCATTCCTTGGCTAGCTGAAACTCATTCGTGGTGGTTGCACCTCTGCGCGCTAATCACTCACTGCGTCCCCACAACCAACGAACTGCCTGCCCGCGTCGCGCAACGTACTGTCTGTAAGGGCTGCGGTGTCATGCTGTCTACACATCGCCAACTCACCATACACTTGCACTCGTCTTATGTTGGCGCAGTGCTGGAAAATCCGCCGACCCTGTCGGCGTGTGTGAGGGGCTTGTCCGTTCGAATCGTCGTCTTCGTCATTCGTTGGTCGTCGTCTCTGTCGTCCCCTTTCCCTGCCCACACCTTCCCCTGGGCCAGTCGCCGCTCCTCCCCCCCGTTCCGTAGGCCCTCCTCGTCAAGCGCTGGGCCCGCCTCCTCCGCAAGCGCGCCAGCCAAAGCGAAATTTAGCAACGTCGTACTGAACTCAAAAGGAAGCCCCTTCCCTTTGATCCCTTCCCGCCGGGACGGGGGGGGGCCCGGGAGGGTCCCAGGAAGGTCGGGGGATCCCGGGGTCCCAGGTCAGATACGACTCCTCCCCAGGGGGCTCCGGTGGCCCAAAAAAGCCACAAGAACGACCAAGAGTGCCCCAGGCCCCCAAGACGGTCCAAGAAGGCCCCGAATCCCCGAACAATCTGTCCGAGACGCGAAGCACTCCAGAAAAAATCACTGATTCCCACTGGTTTTTGAAGCATTTCGGCGTTCTCGCCTCTTCCGCTTCCCGACGCTCCAAGACGGCCCAAGAGGCCGCCCAGATCGCCCCAAGACTGTCCAAAGGGGCTCCAGGAGGGACCCAAAACGGCCCAAGAGGGCCCCCTAACGGCCCAAGACGCCTCCAACACGGCCCAAGAGGCCCCCAAGACGGCTCCAAAAGGGTACCCAGACGAGGGACCAGACATTGAGCCCTCGAACCGAGAGGCTACCAGGAGGAACCAAGAGGCCCTCAAGAGGCACCCAAGAGGCCCCAAGAGCCCCCCAAGAAGCCCCCAGGAAGGCCAGAGAGACCTGCAAGAGGCTCACAAGGGGCTCCCAAGAGGCCCTTAAAGTGTCCCACACCCGAGAGCGCTTCGAAGAGACCCCAAGAAGCATCCATGAGGACTCTGACCCACGTCAGCGTCGTCGTCGCCGCCGCCGCCGCCGTCGTCGTTCCCCTTCAGGGTCGAGGCTCCGGCCGTAAGGCCTTCGCAATAATTCAGATATCCGCGGACTGCCAGATGTCAGACTGACGTGCGGCTCTTATACTTCTTACTGGCGAGTTGGCGAAGGCTACATCCTGCTGGACCTCGGGAGACGGCCGCGGCGAGTGCGAGCAGCGTCCTGGAGCTTCAAGCAGTACACCTTCACCTTCCTCGCGTTGTCCTCCTCCGACAGCGCGCGGAGCGCCTGCTGAGGACGCGTCGGGCCTGCCCCTGTTTTCTTCTACTACGGCTGCTCAGTCACACACCGCAGGCGCGTGGACGCAGGCATTGCTGTGAAACCCTGCCGTGTCAAAGCTGCGCATCGTGCAGGAAACCTGCGTGAGCTGACGCCGCACGCCTCACTCGTCGCCTCTTTCGTGCACTCCTCGCCTGCCCCTATCGGTGTGGACGACGGGGCGGGGATAGCATTAAGTCGGGCCCGTCCCTCTACATGAGGAATATTTAAAAAAATAGTCAAAAATAGTCCGGGTACTATTTCCCTACCTAGGCTCTGCCTAGAAGGGTTCTTACTCGCTTGGCTTAAAGGGGCCGGGCAATGCAAACCGCCCCGGGCGGTTCCCCCAGTCCCCTGGGAGCCAAGCAAAAGCAACAGCAAAGGTAAAAGCAAACGCGCGGTTCCCCCAGTTGCGCTCCCTGGGTGCCAAGCAAAAGCAAAAGCAAAGGCAAAAGTGAAGGCAAAAAGGCAGAGGCAAACGCAAAGGCAAGAGCAAAAGCAAAACCAATGCGAAAGCGTAGATGTAGATGTAGATGTAGCTGTAGCTGTAGCTGTAGCTGTAGCTGTAGCTGTAGCTGTAGATGTAGATGTAGATGTAGTAGATGATAGATGTAGATGTAGATGTAGATGTAGATGTAGTAGATGTAGATGTAGATGTAGATGTAGATGTAGTATGTATGTATGTAAATGTAGTATGTAGTATGTGTAGATGTAGATGTAGATGTAGATGTAGATGTAGATGTAGATGTAGATGTAGATGTAGATGTAGATGTAGATGTAGATGTAGATGTAGATGTAGATGTAGATGTAGATGTAGATGTAGATGTAGATGTAGATGTAGATGTAGATGTAGATGTAGATGTAGATGTAGATGTAGATGTATGTATGTATGTATGTATGTATGTATGTATGTATGTATGTAAATGTAAATGTAAATGTAGATGTGTAGATAGATGTAGATGTAGATGTAGATGTAGATGTAGATGTAGATGTAGATGTAGATGTAGATGTAGATGTAGATGTAGATGTAGATGTAGATGTAGATGTAGATGTAGATGTAGATGTAGATGTAGATGTAGATGTAGATGTAGATGTAGATGTAGATGTAGATGTAGATGTAGATGTAGATGTAGATGTAGATGTAGATGTAGATGTAGATGTAGATGTAGATGTAGATGTAGATGTAGATGTAGATGTAGATGTAGATGTAGATGTAGATGTAGATGTAGATGTAGATGTAGATGTAGATGTAGATGTAGATGTAGATGTAGATGTAGATGTAGATGTAGATGTAGATGTAGATGAGATGTAGATGTAGATGTAGATGTAGATGTAGATGTAGATGTAGATGTAGATGTAGATGTAGATGTAGATGTAGATGTAGATGTAGATGTAGATGTAGATGTAGATGTAGATGTAGATGTAGATGTAGATGTAGATGTAGATGTAGATGTAGATGTAGATGTAGATGTAGATGTAGATGTAGATGTAGATGTAGATGTAGATGTAGATGTAGATGTAGATGTAGATGTAGATGTAGATGTAGATGTAGATGTAGATGTAGATGTAGATGTAGATGTCGATGTCGATGTCGATGATGTAGATGTAGATGTAGATGTAGATGTAGATGTAGATGTAGATGTAGATGTATGTAGATGTAGATGTAGATGTAGATGTAGATGTAGATGTAGATGTAGATGTAGATGTAGATGTAGATGTAGATGTAGATGTAGATGTAGATGTAGATGTAGATGTAGATGTAGATGTAGATGTAGATGTAGAGATGTAGATGTAGATGTAGATGTAGATGTAGATGTAGATGTAGATGTAGATGTAGATGTAGATGTAGATGTAGATGTATGTGGATGATGTAGATGTAGATGTAGATGTAGATGTAGATGTAGATGTAGATGTAGATGTAGATGTAGATGTAGATGTAGATGTAGATGTAGATGTAGATGTAGATGTAGATGTAGATGTAGATGTAGATGTAGATGTAGATGTAGATGTAGATGCAGATGCAGACTGCGATTGCAGATGCAGATCAGAATGCAGATTGCAGATGCAGATCAGATGCCGATGTAGATGTAGATGTAGATTAGATGTAGATGTAGATTGGTAGATGTAGATGTAGATGTAGATTTAGATGTAGTGTGGCTGGATGTGGATTGATGTGGAATGTGGATTGGGATGTGGATTGGATGTGGAATGTGGATGTGGATGCGGATCGGGAATGCGGATGCGATAAATGCGGATGTGGATGTTGGCTGTGGGGATGTGGATGTGATGTGATGTGGAATGTGGATGTGGATGTGTATGTGGATGGTGGATGTGGATGTGGATCTGGATCTGGATGTGGATGTGATGTGGATGTGGATGTGATGTAGGCTGTAGCTGTAAGCTGTAGCTTAGCTGTAAACTGTAGCTGTAAGCTGTAGTGTAGCTGTAGGCTGTAGCTGTAGCTGTAGCTGTAGCTGTAGCTGTAGCTGTAGCTGTAGCTGTAGCTGTAGCTGCAGCTGCAGCTGCAGCTGCAGCTGCAGCTGCAGCTGCAGCTGCAGCTGCAGCAGCAGCTGGAGCTGGAGCTGGAGCTGGAGCTGGAGCTGCAGCTGCAGCTGCAGCTGTAGCTGTAGCTGTAGCTGTAGCTGTAGCTGTAGCTGTAGCTGTAGCTGTAGCTGTAGCTGTAGCTGTAGCTGTAGCTGTAGCTGTAGCTGTAGCTGTAGCTGTAGCTGTAGCTGTAGCTGTAGCTGTAGCTGTAGCTG
>CAUYUJ010017711.1:0-7500 GCA_963575745.1 Prorocentrum cordatum | reverse complement strand
TAGATGTAGATGTAGATGTAGATGTAGATGTAGATGTAGATGTAGATGTAGATGTAGATGTAGATGTAGATGTAGATGTAGGTGTAGGTGTAGGTGTAGGTGTAGGTATAGGTGTAAATATGGATGTAGGTGTAGATGTAGATGTAGATGTAGGTGTAGATGTAGGTGTAGATGTAGATGTAGATGTGAGTCTCGCTGTTGATGTAGATGTAGATGTAGATGTAGATGTAGATGCAGGTGTAGATGTAGATGTAGATGTAGCTGTAGGTGTAGGTGTAGATGTAGGTCTAGATGTAGATGTAGGTGTCGATGTAGATGCAGGTGTAGATATAGATGTAGATGTAAAGAACTCCCCAGTGCCCCGCCCTCATCTCCGTGCCTGCTTGCTTTTGCTGCTGTCTCGGCGACTTGCTGCCTGCTTCTGTTGCTGCTTCAGTTACGGCGTGGCGTCGGCGGTTCTGGCGCTACTACTACTACTACTACTACTACTACTACTACTACTACTACTACTACTACTACTATTACTACTACCGACTACGACCTCGACACTACGAACTACGACTAACTACGACTAACGACTAACGACTAGACTACGACTACGACTACGACTACGACTTACTTACGAACTACTACTACTACTACTACTACTACTACTACTACTACTACTACTACTACTACTACTACTACTACTACTACTACTACTACTACTACTACTACTACTACTACTACTATTACTAACTACTACTACTACTACCACTACTACTACTACTACTACTACTACTACTACTACTACTACTACTACTACTACTACTACTACTACTACCGCTACTGCTACAACTACGACGATGAGAAAAAGGAGGAGGACGGCGTTTACCGCTCCTCCTAATGTTGCTTTCCTAGAGGCTCCAACTCCTAGGTAGGGTCGCACTGGGATAATCCCACCAGCCCTTTGGGCGTGAGTGGTTTAGAGAGCCCGCTCTGTCCTCAACCCCCCTTCTTCCCCTTCGGGGAGGGGTTTACCCCTCCCCCTACCCCCTCCCCCTGGGCCTGGACAGGGAGCCCCGGGTGTTCTCAAGGGGGTCTTTTTCGACTCCTGGGAGGGCCAAAAAACGACGACTCTCACGAGGATTCTGGCGCCGACGGGGGGGCCGAGTTTGGCCCCTCTGCTCTTCTTTGAAGCCAAAATCTGATTTTACTACGGTGTTGGCCCCATTTTGGCCTCCTGAGGGGGCCGCGCTTCTCTTCCCTCATAGCAAAATCATTGATTTTACGAAGGTTTTGGGCTCATTTTGTCCTTCTCAGGGGGCAGCTCTCCTTTGCGCTTCTGCGGAGGTCGCAAGAGGCCCCAAGATGGCCCCAAGAGGCCCCCAGGAGGCTCCCAAGAGGCCTCCCAAGAGGCCCCCCAGAGGCCCCCAAGCGGCCCCAAGAGGCCCCCAAGAGGCCCCCAAGAGGCCCCCAAGAGGCCCCCAAGAGGCCCACGACGCCCCAAGAGGCCCCCAAGAAGCCCCCAAGAGGCCCCCAAGAGGCCCCCCAGAGGCCCCACGAGGCTCCAAGAGGCTCCCAAGAGGCCCCACGAGGAGCCCGAACGACTCACATCAGGACGAGGGGCCCGAACGACTCACACCACGAAGAGCCCCAACGACTCACACCAGAAGGAGGGGCCCGAACGACTCACGCCAGGACGAGGCGCCCGAACGACTCACACCACGAGGAGCCCGAAGGACTCACACCAAGACGCGGGCCCCGAACGACTGACACCACGAGGAGCCCGAACGAGTCACACCAGGAGGAGGGGCCCGAACGACTCACACCAGGACGAGGGGCCCGAACAACTCACACCACGAGAAGCCCGAACGACTCACACCAGGATGAAGAGCCCGAACGACTCACACCACGAAGAGCCCGAACGACTCACACCAGGAAGAAGGGCCCGAACGACTCACACCAGGACGAGAAAACCCAAACGACTCAAACCACGAGGAGCGCTTTCTCTCCCTCCTCCTCCGCCTCGTCCTTCTCCCGCTCCCCCCACAAGGAGGATGTACAAGGAGGCGGGAGGAAGGAGGACCAAGGGAGATATGCGGGGCCAAGCGGACACACGCCTGAAAAACACGACTGTCGGCATGCTTCGCGAGAGTTGCTGCTGTGAGATGGGCTGGTGGGGATACGCGAAGCGTAAAGAATTTTCTTCCACAACCACCCTTCCTTCTGGGGAGGGGAACCCTCCCCCTCCCCTCCCTGGGGTTCTTTTGGAGGGGCCGCGGTGTGTCGGAGGCTCCTCTTTTCGGCCATTGGAAGGGCCAATGTTTGACGGGAAATCGAGGACCCCCCCTCTTTTGACCGACCGCCTCCAAGATGGCCCCAAGAGGCCCTCCAGGGCTCCCAAGAGGTCCCCAAGAGGGTCCCACGAGCGCACCAAGAGGTCCCAAGAGGGCTCCAAGACACCGGGGGAAGCACTTCAACTGAAATTATCCCGGCAAAGCAACCTAACAGCCATGTGTAGGAGCATATCTGGAAGCATTCCCCTTAAGATTCGGATGAGAATCAGTTGTAGAATTCTGCTGTTCTCGCAGTCGTTGTCGCATTGGCGAAGGACATCCGCAGCGGCAACGGCAGTCGCAGTCACAGCCTCCAGCCTGCCCCTCCTCAAAGCCTCCCTTTCCGCCTGCCTCAAGCCTCACGGTTGCTTTCCAACTGCCTCAGCCTGCTTTAAGAAGCCTGTCAGCATCAAGTCTGCCTTCGGCCTCGGCCCTCAGCCTTCAGCCTGCCTCATCAAAAAAAGAAACACGCCTCACAGCCTGCATCAGCCTCAGCCTCATCCGCACCTGCCCTCAGAGCATCAGCCTCCAGAGCCTCAGCCTCCAAGCCTCGATGCCTCACCTGCCTCTGCCTCAGCCTCAGCTGCTTCAAGTCCCCCCAGCCTCAGCCTCAGTCTGCCGTCGGCCTCGGCCTCAGCCTCAGCCTGCCTCAGCCTCAGCCTGCATCAGCCTCAGCCGCAGCACGAAGCGACCCAGCTAGAAGGACAAAGCGCTGAATGTACACCGATGTGTTCGACGACTGCGTATGTAATGATGTGACGATATACAGACTGAGCCCTTCGTGAATGTCTACATGTTTTTCTGACGCCTACAAACGGCGCTGACGTGTGTGAGAAAATGGTCCGCGCAGCAAAAGCCGGCGAAGCGTGCGGGAGCTCGCATGCTGAGACAGACTACGTCTGCAGACCGCCAGCTGCAAAAAGTTGCGAGCGGCTCTTGGAAGACGTTTACGGAACGGAGCTACGGTGTCTGAAAACATTGGCATCGAAGCGAAGAGCCTCGGAGCCCTGCAACCTGGGAAACACCGCAGGAACTCGCATACTGAAAAGGAATGCATTGCAAACCGCACGCTGCGAACCCTGCAGGCTGAGAAGCACCGCAGGATGTCGCATGCTGAAAAGCACTTTTACTGCAGAGCGCTAGCATCTATCTCGGGCTCGGACCCCCCCGTCCTGATCCAGAACGTGTCCGGCCACGGCCTGAAAATGCCGTTCCAACTCCCGAGGATCAGCTGGCACTCCGGCTCTGGGACACTCCAGTACGTCTTGAGCACCTTGAGCCAGGCCCCATCTCGGGATCCCCACATCACGCTGTACTTGACCGAGACCGTGCCGAACTCATAACAATTGACCTCCGAAGGACCTGCGAGTGCAGGCTGAGAAACACCACGCGATTGCAGGGCACGGCATTGCGTGTCACATGAGTGCAGGCTGAGAAGCACCACATCTCGTTTGCCAGAGATCACTCCCAGGTTCTTTGATCCCGCAACACCAGCCACGGCGTAGCTGCCACAGGGGCCGCAGATAGCAACGGTTCGGTCACCCAATTGGCGTTCCGGTGAGTCACAATTCGCGCGTGGCTCCACGAGCCTGTGTAGCGCGATTTGCGGGGCACCAGTGTGCTGTAGGTGTTGTTGCCGTAGCAGGAGACGGCCTCTGGAGCCCAGTGCGGATTCCAGCGGACAGCGTAGACCCTGTGGACGCCATTGCGGATGACGTCGCGCGCACCTTCGATATGTGCCACCCATCGAAGCCAGTCAAATGCTGAGCCATCGGTGATGTCAACAGCACCTGGGGCAGTCTCGCCATGGTGGTAGTGCAACAGCGATTGGAGAGCGGCGCTGGCTTTGTCGCGGCCCACAATCTGGCGCGAGCAGGCTGCCTCTTGCAGGTGCTCCTGTGTGAAGAGCAGTGGGGCATCACCGCCAGTCTCGGCAGGCTGAGCAGCGCCACCGTCATGCACGGCAGTCTGAGCAGCGCCGCCACGAGGAACATGAGGCTGAGCAGCGCCAGGCTCAGGCACGGCAGGCTGAGCAACGGCGCGTGGTGGACCGACATAGGTGGGCTCATCGGGTCGGCCGTTCTTATGGTAATGCAGGCGCATGGCTGAACCGTCTGCACGCCGGAACTCGAAGAAGTGCCTGCCGTGGCCATCCGTGTTGGAGTAGTTAGGGTCGCGCTCTGTCTCGATGATGCGAAAGAGAACCTGGGCGATGCCCTGCCCGATTATGCGCTCAGCGAAACCCGGAGCGGCAGACCGAAGCAGTTGCTTCCAGTCGTAGGACGGGTCGTTTGTTACGTCTTTGAACGACAAGTTGTTGACAATGCACTCGGCGCGCAGCGCGCGCTGCCACTGGCAGGCGGTCTTGCCGCCCATCCCTGGTGTACGGCGGATGTCTTCGAGGTGAGCCTGCTCAAAGACCACGTCGACACCTGGCTGAGGAGTCGGTGCGGGCGGATCCGGCAGAATCTCCCACGGGCCATCGCACGGGGCCGGGGGTGGCGGGGGCGGCGCCTTGCCGCGTGCTGGCATTGTGACAAGGCAGGCTGAGGAGCACCGCCGCGGCTGGACGGCCAGGTGAAACTCGAGCAAACATGGTTAAGGATGATGATGATGGTGTTGATAGGAAACCCGGTATCAGCGAGTTGATGTACAATGAGGTGTCCGCAAACGAGACACTGCTGTCAACGCTGTTATAATTAACCACAAACGAGACACTGCTATCAACGCTTGCACAATTAAAAAGAAACGCTGGCATTGACACTACTAGCAATACCAAAGTGGAGTTTAAACGAGGCACTGCCATCAACCGTTTCAACTTCCAATGAAAGAAGATCACAAATGAGTTCACTCTGAAGTGACCCATGGGTATCAATGCGAGAAGTCTCTGCAAACTATTCACTCATGGCGACCGCCGCGCACACGCGTGTAGGAAATCGTTGATGATGATAGTGATAATGGAGTGGGGGCCAGTAAAGCAGATACACTGCTGTGCATTCACTTGCTGCGAAAAGAAACTCTGTATGAATGAGTTGATATATAATGAGTTGTCCACAAACGAGACACTGCTATCAACGCTTGTATAAGTAAAAAGAAACGCTGCTATCGACACTTCCCCCAATACTAAAGTTGTCTTTAAACGAGTCACTGCCATGAACGGCTTCAACTACAGTATAACGAAAGGAACTGCAGGCTGAGAAGCACCGCAGGCCAACGTGAACCAGTCGTGGTGATGAGGATGAGTGAAATCTGCGATGATGATAGCGATCATGAAGTCGGTTGTAGGAAACCACTTTTGTAGTAACCAACATACACTGGTATGCATTCACTTATGGTGAAAGGAAACTCGGTATCAGTGAGTTGATATAGAATGAGTTGTCCGCAAACGAGACACTGCTATCAACGCTTTTAGAACGAAGCGAACCCATCAGAACACTGTTATCATCGGAAAGAATGCTGTAGAAGGACAAAGCGCTGAATGTACACCGATGTGTTCGACGACTGCGCATGTAATGATGTGACGATATACAGACTGAAAAAAAAAAAAAAAAAAAAAAAAAAAGCAAAAAAAAACATAAAAAAAAAAAAAAAAAAAACTGAAAAAAAAAAAAAAAAAAAGAAAAATAACAAAAAAACTGTGAAAAAAAAAAAAAAAACTGAGAAAAAAAAGGGGACCCCTTCGTGAAATGTCTACATGTTTTTCTGACGCCTACCAAACGCCTCGTGTGTGAGAGAATTGTCCGCGCAGCAAAAGCCGGCGAAGCGTGCGGGAGCTCGCATGCTGAGACAGACTACGTCTGCAGACAGCCAGCTGCAAAAGGTTGCGAGCGTCTCTTGGAAGATGTTTACGGAACGGAGCTACGGTGTCTGAAAACATTGGCATCGAAGCGAAGAGCCTCGGAGCCCTGCAGCCTGAGAAACACCGCAAGAACTCGCATACTGTAAAGGAATGCATTGCAAACCGCACGTTGCGAACCCTGCAGGCTGAGAAGCACCGCAGGATGTCGCATGCTGAAAAGCACTTGTACTGCAGAGCGCAGGCAGCGAAACCTGCAGGCTGAGAAGCACCGCAGGAACTCGCATGCTTTCGAACACTACTGCTCGAGACCGCAGCTGGAGAGCGGCAGACCGCAGGCTGAGAAGCACCGCGGGCAGAGAGACTTGCAAAACTCAGATGTCCTGATCGTCTTGGAGGAAGTCACGCCAGTCCGGCGGCTGCAAAGAATCGATGATGCGCCTGGAGCCACCGCCCGTGCTGCCGCCGATGTCCAGGTAGTCGCCATCGCCCCTGAACAGACGGCCGTGCCCGCACGCCAGACTCGCTTGGTTGCGGATTTGAAGCAGCGCTCCGCTCTCAAACATCTGCAACACGTCCAGCTGCCTGCGCGTGAAGTTCGGCTTTGCCTGGCCAGCCTGGGCAGACAGATGGAGGGAAAGCCGCTCCCCCTCGTTGTAGCGCGCGATGGCCCCGGCCTTCTGGTGGTGCAGCCGGCGCCGCTGTTGCCGCAGAGCTTCCTCGGGAACTGCTGCATCACGGCCCTCACTGTGATCAGCTTGCAACGCTTGCGTTAACCAATCAACGTCGAAGCGCCCTGAGAAGGCCAGCACCTCCCAGATCTGTTTAGTACCGGCCACACGTTGCAAATGGCGATGCCACCGCTTACGCTTCTGGTCTTTCACAAACTTGGCGACGCTACCCAGACCTGCACCCTTGGCCTGGCCACCTTTTCCCGCAGGCTGAGAAGCACCGTGAGAACCTTTCTTACCGCCTGGCCCTTTGTTCGGACCCTGCTGAACCGCATGGCCCCCTTGTGGCGCAGACTTGCCTTTCGCTTTTCCCTTTTCGATATCCCGTTCCTGAAGCGCACGCTGCTGCCGCGACTGCTCGTACTGTCGCGAGCTACTCTGACCAATTCCTGGCGCTCAGGCTCCGTGAGAACGTAGCGCATGTCGTCGATGTTCTTGCTCCGCAGAAAGTCATGTCGAAGCTTCAGGACAGAGAGAATGGCTCGGCCAGTCTCCTCCTGAGACGCAAAGGCCGCGTCATATTCCGAGCCAGGCTGAGGAGCGCCAGCTGGATCAGTGTCCGCTGGCTCCGTGGACTTCCTCTTTTTGGAAAGCAAGAGACTGAGATGATGGAGGACTTTCGGATCGTACTCCTCGTCGTACCTGTCGTCCCAAA
>CAUYUJ010017710.1:182046-227171 GCA_963575745.1 Prorocentrum cordatum | reverse complement strand
GAGGAGGAGGAGGAGGCGGAGGCGGAGGCGGAGGAGGAGGATGAGCAGGAGGAGGAGGGAGAGGAGGAGGAAGAGGAGGAGGAGGGAGAAGAGGAGGTGGAGTAGGAGGAGGAGGAGGAGGAGGAGGAGGAGCAGGAGGAGGAGCATGAGCAGGAGGAGGAGGAGGAGGAGAAGGAGGAGGAAGAGGAGGAAGAGAGCAGGAGGACGAGCAGGAGGACGAGGTGGCGGCAGCAGGAGGAGGAACACTGCAAGGGGGAGCTGGCTTTGAGGTGGTAGTGGTTGCCGCGCCTCCCGCCCTCCCCAGCTCCCTCGCACCCCTCCGACCCTCTCCCATGCTCTCCCTCCGCCCCCTCCCCTTGATGGCTCGTATCCCTGACCACTCTGTCGAGTCGGCTCCAGAGCCTGAGCGCAGCCCGCAGAAGGCCGATGGCGCATGAGCGCCGCCGTCTTGGAGCTCTCGTCGGGCTCTAGCTGCTGGCATGCGCCTCGACAGTCCGGGGGGCGAGGAAAACAGCAAACCTCCTCCTCCGCCTCCTCCGCTTCCTCCTCCTCCGCCTCCTCCGCCTTCTCCTCCTCCGCCTCCTCCTCCTCCTCCTCGCGCACAGCTAACTTCTGTAGGGTTATCACCGATGCCTCGACGTCGTTCTGCCCTACTGCTCGCCGTGCCTCCTTGCGCTGCGGGACAGGATTACCAGAGGGACGTCAAAGAGGCAGGGAAAGGCCACGGTCTCGGCCCCCCCCACTGCCGCGTGGCGGTTCGCACGATCAAAGCGATGGTCGACACGATAGACGAGCAGAGCCAAGCCGACCCAGACGTCAAGCAAACGCTGATAGATCTGTTGGCCATAGCGAACTCCAGGTACGGAATGCAGGCAATCGCAGAACTATTCAAGAGCTTCAAAGCCAAGGAAGCCTACAAGCACGCAGACACGGAGATGGGGGATCGCAAAGTGAAGTTGTCGTACTCCCTGAACCCTCTGCCGAGCATGCGTTTAGCCCAGGCCACGGCGAAGCTCGGAGCCCAGGAAGCCCCGCCCCCTCATATCCAAATCCTCAAGATCAAAGAGGCGATGGGACTAGTTCCTGTGGAGCAGAAAGCGGAGACCCCGATGGGGCCAGGACCACGGACAGAGCTCGAGAGGGTTTGCGAGAAGCAGATGAAGGGCCTACTCAGCAAGAGCTAGAGGAGATGGCCAGAGTAGCATCTATAGCACGTGATCCACGTAGACGTACAGCACTACGTAGTATGGCTATGGGCTGTCCAGGCAGACAGGCATCGGAGCATGCAGCGAGGCTTCTTAATTTGGCCGAGCGTTATTGGCAGCAGATGCGAGACCAGTTGACTCATACTACCTCTACCAGTATTTCTCGCACATAGATGCACAATAAGGTCACACATAGGGCTTCGTGGGGCATAGCGTATGTAGCTATTCTGATCAAGACCTGCAGTTGTTTTTTCTTTTTGATTCCGATCTGCAGCTTGCACTTCCGACAGCCGGGCAGAGATGGCCACTCAGGGCAGCTCAGCCGCTCAAGATACTCGTGTATTGCCAGCAGGTTCGCCTGAGGCAGCGTACATGGAGGCAGTGACGGAATTGACGAGGTGCAAGTCCATTTTTGATGCCACGAACGTTATGCTTGGAGCCCAGGTCGGCCTCCTCACCGACAGTCGCTGGGCAGCAGAACGCCAGTCCCAGAAACTCAGTGATCGTAAAGTTGAGACTGGCCAGAGTGCAGCAGCAGCGCGTGCAGCTGAGCTGGAGGAAATGAAGCGTGTCCGTGATGCATTGGAATCCTTTGTTGCAGTGGTGGATGAGATGCGGCAGTCGTCCGATGACATTCTAGATGCGAACGTGGCGCACAGCCGCTCTGTAAGGCTTGGATAGTTCTCTGAGCCAGCTCCAGATTAGTTTTGAGACTGACTGGAGATATGATGTTGCCACCAGCTCAGCGCCCACTCGAGAGCGCGACAATGGCCTGGATCCCCGCTGCTGCGCACGAGAGTAACTAGTGCAGGCCCCGATCGAGTTCGGCTTTTGAGGGCGGGCGGTTCGGTTTAGTCTTCTCGGCTACTAAGGAGCTTCGTCATAATGAAGGCAACGACTGCAGAAACCGACCAGTCAGGCTCGCAGAGAAATGAGGCCTCCTGCATTGTTTGCATTGCTTGCCACCTGCTTGTTTTTTAGTTGGCAGAGCGGGGAGAGGTGTGGGGGTTGGAGCGGGGGGGGGCTGAGAGAGAGAGAGACGCGCCCGCGGCCGCGCGTGCTGGACACGAAGTTCGGCACGCTGCGGGGGGCGCCCGTCCTCCCCTCCCCCCCTGGGGGCTGGGGCGGTCCTTCGCGTGTGCGCGTGGCGCGTGGTGCGTGAGCGTGTGTCGGAGCGTGAGTGCGTGGTTCGCCCGACCCCCCCCCTCGAGAGTTGGATAGGCCCTGGTACCGCCCTGCTCCTGCGCTGGCCCCCAGTGGGGGCCAGTATGCATGGACTGGGGAGTGTCTGCGCCTCTGGCGCAGGCACAAGGTGCCCGGGGACTTATCTCACCTCATCGTCACGCCGTCTTTTCGCGGCCGTTCCACAAGTACCAGGACGGCCGCCCCGCCTGCCGCAGCCGCCGCCGCTGTCGACGCAGCGAGGTCGGGGTGCAGGAGCGGGGGTGTATAGGGGGGGTGCGCTCGCAGAGCGACTCGGGCAGCCTCCCCCTCCCGCTTTTTTAGCGCCTCGAAGCGTGCAGGGGTCCCCCCATTGCTGGACCTGCACCTCTCGCCTGGTTAGGCCCAGGCAAGAGGGCGCAGTAGGCCTGTGACGCCAGCCCTTAGGGCCGACGAGCACAGGCGCTCTCTATGAGCGTACCCGCAGGGGTGCAAGTGAGCTGCAAGTGTCTGACAGCTGCACCCCCAAGCGCCGATTCCGATTCCGATTCCTCCTCCTCCTCCTCCGTCTTCTCCTCCTCCTCCGTCTCCTCCTCCTCCTCCTCCTCCTCCTCCTCCGCCTCCTCCTTTTCCGCCTCCTCCTCCGTCTCCTCCTCCTCCTCCGCCTCCTCCTCCTCCTCCTCCTCCTCCTCCTCCTCCTCCTCACCCGGGCCCCGGGGCCGTCAAAATACGACTCAGGATGAGAAGCCGGTCGTGGGGAATGGGTCGAGACTTCTCGGGGTCGACGTCATGAACAGATCATGACGTCGGGGTCTGGGCCCCACCCCCTCTCCACCTCTCCTGTTCCCATCCCTTCCCGCCTCGCCCTCTGACTTCCCCCCTTCCTCCCTCGCCCTCCCCCCGCCCCTTTCCCGCGCCCCTTTATTGGGATGCAGCTCCTGGGATGTGAGATTCAGCATCGGCCCGGCATATCTCTGGTAGACAACTAGCGTAATCCCGTTTATCCTGGCTATATCCCGCCTGATCCTGTTGCAATCCAGCTTAATCTTAGACCCAATCTGGCTCACTCTGGCTTCGTGGGCCCCCAGTGGGCCTGATAGCCTTTACTCGTCCCCTTCATGGGGGCGTTTCGTGGGGCAACGCGGGTGTGTTGCCCCATCGAGAGGCACCGTATTTTACAGACGCCACGTCTTCGCCAGCTTTTCATTCCCCGGCTTTCTGCGAGCATGCGAATGTAAACGAGCACCAGCGCTGCCGCAAGCTGAGTCTGAATCTTGCCCCTCGGAGAGGCAGGGAGGCAGGGAACGAGCGATTCGGGGCCCCATGGCCGTGTGGTGACGGACCTCGTGGTAACCTCGGAATTCCCAACGACCTCACCGCGCGGTCCGTCACCGCACGGCCTCGGGATCTCGGAGAGGCCCCTGTCGCCCGAGACGGCTTCGAAGAGCGACCCGAGTCCCAAAACCGTGCGGTGAACCCGACTCCCCACTTCAGTATCGTTTCGCCGACCCCTGTCCGACCCCTACAGTCGGGGCCCTGAAGAAGGAACCCTTTTCGTTGGGGAGGGGCTCCGCGTTCCTTAAGTGTTTCACAGCTTGCCTCAGGCTTTCGTTATGTTTTCGATGGGAAATCGAAGGTTAACTTATGGAAAATAGAGGCCCCGTTCCTTGTTTAGGGTTCCTTAGGTCAGCGCCTCGACGGTATCCCCAGCCCCCTCTCCATCCAGACCCCCACCACTTCACCCCCCCCCCCGTTTGGCACGTGCCCCTCGAAGCCCGAAGGAGGCAGCCGGCAATTCTCCCCGTGCAGGGAGGGTAACTCGGCGAGCGGGGCCCCGGCCAAGGCCAGCTGGGGAGGGGGGTCGGAGAAGCGATGCTCACCACGGGCGCTCCAGGCGGTGTGGCCACCGCATCCCTGGGGGGGCCTCCGCGGCGAGGGTTGTGGAAGTCGGTTAATGGAGAGGAAACATGATGCCAAACAATTTCCAGATGTATAGAAGTTGTTTCAAACAATTTTTACATAGGTAACACATCATGTCTGGCACATGTTTAGAACGTGTGTTACACATTTCAAACACATCTTCAAATCAATGACAGGACTGTTAGGGTGTCCATTGTCATGGCATCCACAAGGCGAGGGGGAAGGGGGGGGGAGCGCCTCGCCACGTGGGCCCCCGGGGCATGCTCGCGCGGGCGTCGCGCTCTCTCCGGAGGGCCCCGCGGGGCTAATTCGGCGGAATTCGGACAGCTTCCCGCGCACGCGCTCCCAGGGGTGGAGGAGGCCCTGCTTCAGAGGAGGAGAAGGTACTCATACCGCTACCTTTCCTTCGTTTTCTCCTTTTTGGGCCTCCTGGGCGGCCCTCGTCGCCACCGCTGGGCTCGCCTCGAAACTCTGGTCGGACAGCACCCCGTGAAAGGTCCGGGGGGTAGCGGTGTGGCACCTTTTGGTTTCCTCATTGCTGGCCTCCTCGGCCTGGGAGCCTTGCAGCACCCGAGGAAGAACCAAGCCGCATGCGCATGTAAACCTTCGGAGCGCCGCGTAGTCCCGTGGACCTGCGCCAGATGCCCCTGGCAGCGCCTCCAGCGCCGATCCAAGAAATCCGGCCGGAGCTCCGAAAGTTTATGTTTATGCCGTTGTTTCTTCCTCTACTCGGGGGTGACAGACCTCCTACCCTGACGCGTCGATTAGCGAATTGGCCGTTTTCGGTTCGCGATAGGGCGTCGCGGCCGTCATTTTTGCGGGTCCAGGTCCGTCGGTTTCGGTCCCAGGCCGCTTTCACTAAAGGGAGGTTTGTCCACCGCCGGTCTAAGCACGCCGCGCGCCCCGAGGCCGCTGATGGCGGCGCGCGCTGCGTGGGGGCGCAACTGGTCGCTCCCGCTCTTCCATCCTCGAGGGGGAGGAGAAGGAGGAGGAGGAGGAGGAGGAGGAGGAGGAGGAGGAGGAGGAGGAGGAGGAGGGGGAGGAGGACAAGCTAGGTGCGCTCGCATCATATCTGACATCCTACCCCTCCCTCCCATCCCTTACCATGGCGTAGATCCCCTCTCTACTCGCACAGTCGGATGTCGAGCAGGGCAATGATCCCGAAAGGGTACGCGATGCATTGTAGAGCACGGCATGGCATGGCGTAGAAGAGCACCGCAAAGCGTAGTATGTCACAGCATGGCGTGGCGTGGCGTAGTGAAGAATTGCATCACAAAGCTTTGCAACGCAAAGCATGGCATCGCACAGCGGCCCCGAACATAACATTGCATAGCATGGCGTTGAAGATCAAAGCGTAGCATGGTATAGCACGACGTGGCACTTGAAGCACTGCATATCACAGCTTCAGCTGAAGGCATGGCATCGCGCAGCGAACGCAACCTAGCATTGCATTGCATGCCGTGGCATGGCACGGGAAATGACGCCAGCGCTGCAGCGGGAGCACGATTCGGAACGAGCGGAAGCGCGGACATGAGGCCAGCGCTGCAGCGGGAGCACGATTCGGAACGAGCGGAAGCACGGAATGAGGCCAGCGCTGCAGCGGGAGCACGATTCGGAACGAGCGGGGCCCGAAAATGAGGCCGGCGCCTCAGCGAGAGCAGCATTTTGAAACAAGATGCAGGCGAAAACCCAACTCCAGGGAATCTTGTGTGTAAAAAACAGTACGCGGGGGGGGGGGCGAACACTCCCAACCCGTCATCAGGGGAAGGAGGAGAGTAGTAGTCATATTGAGTAATTGTGGAGGAGGAGGAGGAGGAGGAGGAGGAGGAGGAGGAGGAGGAGGAGGAGGAGGAGGAGGGGGAGGAGGACAAGCTAGGTGCGCTCGCATCATATCTGACATCCTACCCCTCCCTCCCATCCCTTACCATGGCGTAGATCCCCTCTCTACTCGCACAGTCGGATGTCGAGCAGGGCAATGATCCCGAAAGGGTACGCGATGCATTGTAGAGCACGGCATGGCATGGCGTAGAAGAGCACCGCAAAGCGTAGTATGTCACAGCATGGCGTGGCGTGGCGTAGTGAAGAATTGCATCACAAAGCTTTGCAACGCAAAGCATGGCATCGCACAGCGGCCCCGAACATAACATTGCATAGCATGGCGTTGAAGATCAAAGCGTAGCATGGTATAGCACGACGTGGCACTTGAACACTGCATATCACAGCTTCAGCTGAAGGCATGGCATCGCGCAGCGAAGCGCAACCTATCATAGCATTGCATGCCGTGGCATGGCACGGGAAATGACGCCAGCGCTGCAGCGGGAGCACGATTCGGAACGAGCGGAAGCGCGGACATGAGGCCAGCGCTGCAGCGGGAGCACGATTCGGAACGAGCGGAAGTACGGGAATGAGGCCAGCGCTGCAGCGGGAGCACGATTCGGAACGAGCGGGGCCCGAAAATGAGGCCGGCGCCTCAGCGAGAGCAGCATTTTGAAACAAATGCAGGCGAAAACCCAACTCCAGGGAATCTTGTGTGTAAAAAACAGTACGCGGGGGGGGGGGCGAACACTCCCAACCCGTCATCAGGGGAAGGAGGAGAGTAGTAGTCATATTGAGTAATTGTAGGAGGAGGAGAGGAGGAGGAGGAGGAGGAGGAGGAGGAGGGGGAGGAGGAGGAGGAGGAGGAGGAGGGGGAGGGGAGGGGAGGGGGAGGGGGAGGGGGAGGGGAGGGGGAGGGGGAGGGGGCGGAGGAGGAGGAGGAGGAGGAGGAGGAGGAGGAGGAGGAGGAGGAGGAGGGGAGGAGGAGGAGGAGGAGGAGGCGGAGGCGGAGGCGGAGGAGGAGGAGGCGGAGGAGGAGGAGGAGGAGGAGGAGGAGGAGGAGGAGGAGGAAGAGGAGGAGGAGGAGGAGGAGGAGGAGGAGGAGGGGGAGGAGGGGGAGGAGGAGGAGGAGGAGGAGGAGGAGGAGGAGGAGGAGGAGGAGGAGGAGGAGGAGGAGGGGGCCAAGGACCTCCAACTGCTTTTCGGGCCTCTTCCTCGCCTCTTCGCTCCCATCCCTCCCTCGCCCTCGGCCTCCTCACGGGGGCAATGCCGCCCAGAGAGGGAGAAAGAGAGAGAGAGAGAGAGAGAGAGCGAGAGATCGAAAGCGCGAGCGGGAAAGGGGAGGAATGAGGAAAGCTCTCGGTAGGGTCAGGGTCAGGGTCTGGTAAGTGGTACTTGGCCACATCTTCAACCGGGTTTTGCGTGCGTCCGATTGCAGGCGCATGCCTCCCCAAGGCTCGAACAAGGACGTGAATGGGGGAGGCGGAGGAGCAGGCAGCGGGGTAGGATAAGAGAGGAGGCGGAGGAGGAGGAGGAGGAGGATGAGGAGGAGGAGGAGGAGGCGGAGGAGGAGGAGGAGGAGGAGGAGGAGGAGGAGGAGAAGCGAGAGCATGAGAAGGAGCAGGTTCAGGAAGCATGCGCACATTTGTTTCACTGAAGGGCTCCTAGGAAGTTTCGGGCCGATTTTGATGGGCGGCCGGGTTCCAGGGTCCCGGTCCTGGGTTCGGGTGGGCGGCCGGGTTCCTGATCCGTGGTCTGGATTTTCTGACAAGGTACGGTTTCCGGGTTTTCGAGGTTTTGGCTGTCGCCCAGTGCCAATTTCCCAGGTCCTTGCGACCGCGGTGAGGTGGAAGAAGACATCATACTGTATAATAGGTGCAGAGGTCATCAGAGAGGATAGAGAGCAGAGGTTAGAGTAAAGTGCAGGGCGATTGGAGAGGGTAGACCAAGTAAAGAGCGAGAGGGAGAGAGAGAGAGAGAGACAGAGAGCAAGAGAGAAAGGGAGCGAGAGAGAGAGAAGTAGAGAGAGATGGGGAGAGGAATATAATAATCACAAACATGATTAAGAGAGAGATGGAGAGATATAGGGAGAGAGTGAGAAGTAGGTATGTGCATTTATATATATACAGAGAGAGAGGGTAACATAAAAAGAGAGGTACATCATAATGCGAAACATATTGAGCTGCCCGCGGTAGTCCCGTCACCGTGCCAGCCCAGCATCTTAGGTGGGGGTTGTTCGAGGGGTTACGCGAGGCCGTCACGTGTGGCACCTTGCGTCTCCAGGCTTGGGATAGCCGAGACGACGATGCTGAGGAAGATTGGGATGACGATGGTGGCGATGCTGATGATGATTATGATGTTGATGATGATGATGGGGAGGATGATGACGATGATGATGATAATGATGACGATGCTGATGTTGATGATGATGATGATCATGCTGATAATGGTGATGATGGTAATGCTGATTATGATGATGACGGGGATGCTGATTCTGCTGATGATGAGGATGACGATTACGATGATGATGACGATGATGCGGATGATGATGGATGATGATGCTTACGGCTTATGGTGCTGCTGATGGTGATGGTGATGATGAAGTTTCTTGTGGTGGTAATGGTGATGATGACGCTGATGATGATTATGATGGAGGTGTTGGCGGTGATGTTGGTTATTATGCTGATGCTGATGCTGACGATGCTGCTGGTGATGCTTGTGATGGTGATGGTGATGCTGCTGATGCTGATGCTAGTGATGCTGGTGATAGTTATTGTGCGGGTGATCGTGATGCTAAACATGATGATGCTGCGGATCATTGGGACGATGCTGATGCTGCTGATGATGCTGATGATGATCATGCTGATGCTGATGATGATGAGGATGATGATGCTGTTGATGTTGATGATGATGATGATGATGATGATGATGATGGTGGTGGTGGTGGTAGTGCTGGTTGTGATGATGATGATGATGATGATGATGATGATGATGATGCTGATTACGATGCTGATGATGATGCTGGCGCCGCTGTTGTTGTTTATGATGGTGATGGTGATGATGTTGATGATGATACTGCTGATGATGGTGATGACGCTGTTGCTGCTGTGGGTCATGAGGATGAAGAGGAGGAGGACGCGGAGGAGGAGGATCAGGACGAGGAGGAAGAAGAGGAGGGGGAGGCGGCAGCAGGAGGAAGAGGACGGCTGTCTCAGGTGGCACCTTTCGGCTTCACTACTGGAGGAACTCTCATGTAACTCGTTTGGGCCGTCTTGTGGCTGTCTTGACCTCCTGTGGGGAAGTCTTGGGGCTATCCTGGGCCTCCTTGGGGCTCTCCTTAGCCATCTTGCGGCTCTGTTTGGCCGTGTTGGGCCCCTCTTGGCCGTGTGGTGGGTGTTTTAGGGACCGTCGTGAGGCCGCTTGGGCGCTTGTTTGGGCCGTTGATGTGCGTTCTCAGGCCGTGTTGGGTATCACAGGATGCCCTCTTAGGCCGTCTTGGGGCCGTCTTGGATGCCCATTGTGACGTCGTGGAGTCCTCTCGTGCCATCTTTGGGACCCCTTGGGCTGTGTTGGGGGCCATCGTGGAGACTTACTGGGCCGTCTTAAGCTGACGTCACCCCGAAAAGGCGAACATGCGACACTCATCAAACACCCCAAACAACATCAGTTAGCTTGGCTTCGTCGGACCCTGTTTGGGGCCTTCTTGTGGCACGGTCAGGCCTCTTGCAGACATCTTGGGCCGTCTTGACGGCATGGGCATGCGAGAGTTGCACGGTCCTCGGGCGGGTGCGCGTGGGATGACAGGTCTGGGAGTTAGCCGCCATGTGGGAAGTGCTCAATCCTCAAGAGGGCGCGCGTGGAATGAGGGTTCAGGCACCAGTTACCATGCGGGACTTGCACACATCTCGAGCGGGCACGGGTGTAATGGGGGTTCAGGCATCAGTTGCCTTGCTGGAAGTGTCCCTATGTTCGATCTGGTGCGAGGGAAGCGGCCTCAAGGAAAAAGGGGGGCGGGGGTTGCGTGCGGCTGCCTGCGAGCAGAGGGAGGGTCGGCCCCCTTTATATTGGAATCCGAAAACCGTACCAGGCAGCCCTTCGCATGCTTCCGCGTCTCACCGTGCCAGGGGGTACGGTGGCGGGTATAGTACTCGCGGGAGCTTGCAATCAGAGAGTATAGAGCAGAGATTAGTTAAGATGTTGAGAGACGGCGAGGGAGAGAGAGACACAGATATGGTTGGAGAGAGGGTGGTATGCATACATATACATATACACACATTCATGTACAATATCCATACATCTATAGAGGGAGATACGTCAGGAGAGAGATAATGGGAGATAGACAGAGATATAACGCTACACATACCTATACATATACATACACGCGTATATGTGTGTGTGTATCTACATATACACGGTCTATGTATAGTTTATAGAGAGAAGAGCATCGTACACATTGCATGTGAAGTGTCGTAGTGGAAGAGAGAGGGAGAGCGATATAGAAAACGATCGAGAAGGACGGAGAGAGAGAGAGAGAGACATGTCTATACATATGTGTGTTTATACAATATACATATGGAGTGAGAGAGATATCGAGTTAGAGAGATGGGGAGATAACATGAGAGAGAGATAACTATAGCGAGAACGAGATCGCGAGAGCAAGAGAGAGAGAGAGAGAGGCAGCGAGACGGCAGGCGTGAAGTGCCTGCGGGAAATTCTGAGAATCCACGGATTCTGTTTTTGATCTCCTGTAAGATGTTCCTCAGTCTCCGCTTGCACTGAAGGGGTTCTCGCGGAAATTGCAGGGATTTGGTGAAATTGGGTGGCCGATTCCTGTGGGCGGCCAGGTCCCCGCGTTCGTGGTTTTCCAGTTCCAGGTCTGATGTTTCTGGCACTCAAGCATTTGGCAGAAGTGTGCGCCGATTTCGGTGGGCGGCCGGGTTCCGTGGTTCAGGGTCGTGGTGAGAGTTTCCGTTGGTTCTTTTGGGCGGTCAGGCTCCTTGCTTCCCAGGGTAGACCAACGAAGCGTAGAGACAGTAGAGGTAGTGGCAAGTTAGGTGCTCTCGCACTGCTCTTCCCACTCACCCTCTCCCATTGCGTTAAACTCTCTCCCACCCAACACCGCCGGCAGCCCCTTTCAGCCTGGAGCAGAGCCCAGACCAAATCATGATGCAGCGCTGCCTCGCATCAGCACGCGCCTTTAGGATTGGGTGAATTCCGTTCTCGGGGGGCTCACGCAACACAGCGCCACAATCGTACCACGTGCCAAGAGGCGCCTCGCAAGCACGGCGATGATGAGGCAAGTGCGGCGTGGCGCTCGCGCGTATCATATTGCACAGCCAAGGGCGCCTGCAATGCTCCCAGGCTCAGCTGGCACGGTGACCCCGAGAGTCCAGAGGCGAGGTGCGCGAGCCCACACTGCCTCAGCGCCGCAAGCGAGGTGTGCCTGTGGCGGAAGCCGACGAGCCTGCCAGCGCCGACTGCCAGCGAAGAGGAGATGGCCCAGATCGGGAGTGGGAACACGCAGCAGCCGTGTGCGCCGACCTCCCTCCATCTCGGAAGTGGTGGAGGGCTCCATGGTCCAGCCAGTCCTGTGGACACGAAGCCGCACCGCCGCGATCGGCCCCCGAGCATTCGCCCGCGCAGCGCGCTCGGGGAAGCGCTGGGCCAGCGCAAGCCACGCCCGAGGCAGGCGGCCAGTGCGGACTCTCGCGGCCCAAAGCCAGGTGAGCAAGAACGGGCGAGCAACAAGGCGCGTGGCGCAGTCGAAGACAGGGTCACATCTGCAATTGGTATGCGAAGTCAAGTAAGCAGTGCGCCTGTCCGAAGGAGGAGCACTATTCGCCATGACAGCCACCCTGCGAGGATGCTGCAGCCGAGCGTCGGATGATCAGGAAGGGGAGGGAGGAGAAGGAGAAGGAGGAGGAGGAGGAGGCGGAGGAGGAGGAGGAGGAGGTGGATGAGGAGGAGGAGGAGGACAAGGAGGATGAGGAGGAGGAGAAGGAGGATGAGGAGGAGAAGGAGGAGGAGGAGGAGGAAGATCGGGAGGAGGAGGAGAAGGAGGAGCAGTGCGGCCAGGGAACAGGGGGGGGTTGCGGCGGCGAGGAACGATTCGGACGCAGAGACGTGGTGAGGAGGCAATTGTTATACTCGAAGGAAGGAAAAAAGAAAAAAAAAAAGAGGCAACACTCATTCATGGTCCAGGGTCTGCCCCCCCCCCCCATGCTGATGCCATCGCCCCCCCCCCTCCGAGCCCCTGGCGGTGCTCCCCCCCCTCCCCCGTGGGCGTGGCGTGGTGTCCCCCCTCCTGTGGGTGTGGTGTGGTGTCCCTCTTGTAGGTTTGCGGTGGGTAGGAGGCCCGCCTCAGCAGCCAAGCGTCGCCGCCGCCGCCCCCGCCTCCGCCTTCGCCGCCGCCGCCGCCGCCGTCGTCGTCGTCGTCGTCGTCGCCGTCGTCCTCCTCCTCTGCATTTCCCTCGGAGGAGTAGCATATACATGGGGAGAGGCAATTAGAGAGGGGAGCAAAGAGGGGAAGAGAGGGCCCAGGAGGGAGGAGGAAGGGAAGAGGAGGGGGACGGAGGGAGGAGGAGCAGCATCGTTGTCGACGGTGTCTTCGCCATCTTCGCCTCCCTCTGGGTGTGGCGTGCTGTTGCGGTGTTTCAGGGAGCCAGGGCTGTCGACCTCCGGCAGAAATCTGAGGTCGTCGTGGTCGTGATCGTCGTCGTCGCCGTGGTCGTGGTCGTGGTCGTGGTCGTGGTCGTCGTCGTCGTCGTCGTCGTCGTCGTCGTCGTCGTCGTCGTCGTCGTCCGCCCCCCATCTCATCGGATGGGGGGACCCGAGGAACCCTGAGACCCATCCCATTTGGGAGGGGGGTCCCGTGGGCTTGGAGCCCGGGATCATTTATGTGTTGCGACTTGGTGCGGTGCTGAAGAGATCGCTCCACTGAATCCGCCCCCCGCGGGTTATCAATTTTTGTGTCGGTGCGAACGATCACCCAGGGGGTTCTTAATCGCATCCCAGGGTAACACCGATACTGAAATGTGGCCAGCGCTGCAGGGCGATCATTATCGCCCCCTGGCTTCTAGAGACGCCTGCGTGGCCACTCGTTGGGCCAATGTCTGGCCAAACTATAGGACTACGTGCTCCCATAGCCGTTGTGGGACACGTTAGGGGACCACTCGGGGGAGGATTTG
Source organism: Prorocentrum cordatum (assembly GCA_963575745.1). NCBI lineage: Eukaryota > Dinophyceae > Prorocentrales > Prorocentraceae > Prorocentrum > Prorocentrum cordatum. Next base: position 213,883 of record CAUYUJ010017710.1, on the reverse strand, counting down.
AGAGAGAAACAAAAAAGAGGGAGAGAGAGAGAGAGATAGAGAGAGAGAGAGAGAGAGAGAAAAAAAGGGTGGATAACGATAGGGATGAAGAGGAGAATGACGAGAAGAATGAGGATGAAGAGGAGGAAGATGAAGAGGTCTCTTGGAGCACTTTGGGGGCCTCCTGTGGACTTCATGGGGCCCTTATGGAGCCCTCTTGTGCGCATTCTCGGAGACATCTTGGGCCCATCGGAAGCGAAGCGCCGAGAAGGTAAACAGCATTAGTGTTCCTTCTGTGTCGGAAGCTGCTTGGCCTTTCGTGGGACCCATAGGAGTGGAACTAGTAGTCATGAGGCGTGGCATGCGTAGCTGTAGTCGTAACAGTACTCGTACTTACTTTGGTGGTGCTACGGTTAACGATTGCTAATCTTGCTACTCGTACGACAACAGCGCAGTGCTTCTATAGTGCTTCTCCGCACAACAGTACAATCCCAATTGTATCTTGCCGTTGGTGGCAGCATCGACCGGACATTTCCAGTAGTGTGTCCACAAGTACCCACATAAGTAGCACTCAGCCTCTCTACCAACAGTATTGCACCGAGAGCATCGGCATCTACACAGGAATGCACACACATGTCCGCATTATCATCAGGTTACTGGGACTCGGAGTAGCTGCAGTAGTATCGTTCACTGCGCTCGTTTAATTTTCGTCCGCGCCCACATGACGGCAACATGTCAGATGACGGCCCGCCGCGCTTTGTGCTGGTCTGTTCCCTCGCTGTCCCCGCCTCCCTCGACCCTCCTCCCCCGCAGGTCTCTTGATGATTCCTGTCCAACTTTGTCTCTTGCCCCGCCTGCGTAGGCGTGCCGCGCGACCGGGCCGTGAATTGCTAACGCCATCAGGCGGCGTCATGCTGGTCCGCCTCGGCCCCAGCACGTCATGCATTTGTAATACGTTTGTCTTCTTCCTCATCATCCTCGCACCCTGTTTGTATTGTTCTGTCTCCTCTTCTGTGTGTTGGAGTGTCCGTGAGACCCAGCCTGAAGGGACCCACAGCAAGGAAAGGCTGGTTTGTAGGTTCATTCGTTTCCCTCAGAAGTGTTGGCAATGAGGAGGAGCAGCAGCCGGAGGCGGGGGGAGAGGAAGGAGAGGAGAGGAGGGGAGAGGAGGGGGAGGGGGGGGCAAAGGAGAAGCAACTCAGGGCATGGGCAGGCACGGCCATAGTGATCAGAGACAGTTCTGCTGGCCAGAGCGCCTCTTTTGAAACGATCTGAGGAGGTTGTGGAGGCACTCGGGGAAGAAATGGCGAACACGCATACGCATTGCTGTGTCCCCGGCGAGCTGGGCTGGCGGTTTAGTGAAATGCTGGGGCCATTCTTGCCGTCGGCCCGTGCAGTAGTTTGGTCTCTGGTCCAGAGCATGCAGCCTGTCTGTGTGCACGCTCCAGAAACAGCTGTCACCTTTCGTAGCCTCGCTTCCCTCCTCCTCCTCCGCCCTCCTCCGCCACCTCGTCGTCCTCGTTTTTCCTCCCCCGCCGAAAGAGATTGCGATTCCACACGGGGGGGCCTGGAATGTGGAGGGGGCAGGAATGGATGAGCGCGTACTTGTTTGTTTGTGCCGCGTCCTCTCCCCCTCTCCCTCCCCCTTTTGGTTCTGCCTGCGCCCCTTTTCCATACGGTGGGGGCCTTCGTTAAGGAATGTGCCCAGGAGGCCTCAGACCCTGGATGATTCCTTATCCGATAGGGGCGGCAGTGATATCCATGGCCAAGCCTCACTCGGCGGTCCACCAGCTTCCAGACCCTGGATTCCTGATCCAATGACTCCTGATCCAATGACCTCACCTTGTGTTGGCTCCCCTCAGTCGGGGGAGGGGGGGGGGGGAGCGGTGGAAGAAAAGGCGGGGCGGCCGAGACGGGGACAAGAACACGGCAAGCGGGCGAACTGGACAAACACAGCAATGAAGTGGGGACCAGACATTGGAATCAGCGAACGAAAAACGATATAGAATAAACTTTCCGCCGTCGGGGACACCTGCCCCAGGGCGGCTGGAAAGTTTATGTTATATCGTTCTTCGCCCGTTAATGGAAGCTCAATGGCTGCTGTCGCAGCGCGGCCTCCGCGCTGGCCGAAAGTGCGAGCAGCCGGAGGCGACGAGCTGGGAGAAGCTGGGCCCTCTTGGCGGCCTGGGTGGCCTGCCTGGGCCGTCTTGTATCAGGAGAGGAAAAAGCACACAGACACAATTAATCGTCGACTCCCAGGAAAATATGGGAAACTATGGGAAGTGGGGGGGAAGACAAAAAAACAGAAAGTATGGGAAAATAGGGGGCATATTTTTATCTGTGTGTATCTATTGGTGTGTCCTGGGGCCCCTTCACTGTAAGCCGCGTCGGGCCTGGGAGAGCCCGATGGAGGCGTCGGAGCGCACAGGGAGCCTCGGGAAGGGCGGGCGATGCAGTCGGGGCCCTGAAGAAGGACCCCTTTTCGTTGGGGAGGGGCTCCGCGTTCCTTAAGTGTTTCGCAGCTTGCCTCAGGTTTTCCGATGCTCTCGATCGGAGATCGAAGTTCAACTCATGGAACATAAGGGGCCTCGTTCCTTATTTTTAGGGTTCCTTAGGTCAACGCCCCGACTGTAAGCCGCGTCGGGCCTGGGCGAGCCTGATGGAGGCGTCGAGGCGCACAGGGAGCCTCGGGAAGGGCGGGCGATGCATGCGCGGGAGCGTGGCGAGAGGGGGCACTTGGCTTGAGCCGGGCCTCTCCCTCTACAGGAGGAATCTACCAAACATATTCAAATCATAGCATAAGGGGGCGTTTGTTTTTATCCTATTGGTTGTGTAGTGTTTGAACCTGTTTTTGGTATGTCTGAATTTTCGTCCGAAATTCGCCTGTAGGGGGACCGGCCCGACCTGTCATTATAACCACGCCTCAGCGTGCCAGAGGGCACGGTGGCGAATCATGCCCTCGTGCGCATTCGAGTTGGGGCCAATGCTGCAAATGTGGCAGGGCAGACGCTGAGCACCGTTTGCAGCAACCAGATGATGGCATGAGCCGCTACGGCTTGTACCCATTTTGAGGAGCAGGAGGCGGAGGAGGAGGAGGAGGAGGAGGAACAGGAGGAGGCGGAGGAGGGGGAGGGGGAGGAGGAGGAGGAGGAGGAGGAGGAGGAGGAGGAGGAGGAGGAGGAGGAGGAGGAGGAGGAGGACGAGGAGGAGGAGGAGGAGGAGGAGGAGGAGGTATGGATGCTGATTGCGCATCTTGTAGGTTGAATGAATACCGTGACACACTCAAGCCTTGTCGTGGCTCTGGGCCGCAACACCATCAAGCCAGTTGCGCCTTTGACGCCAGCATTTCAGCAATGGCCCCATCCGAAGACCACCAGGGGCACCTGGACTACGTTAGCCCCTGGGGCCTCCCCAGGAGCTGCTCAGGGCTCTCCATGGAGCTCGTTGAATCTCCCAGTGCCCTTCAAGGTGTCCCAAGAGGGCTACAGGACAGCCCAGGATTGCTTGAGGATGGCCTGGGAAGCTCCCACGACGTTCCAAGAAGGGCCATAGAGGACCCCAAAGGAGGCCCCAAGGGGCACAACCTTTGCTTTTTCGTGAACAAAGCTTGTTCACAAGAAGTGCTTGATTTCAGCGATCTCACCTTTTCCGTTTTTCGACCGCCCAGGACAGATCCAGAGGGTTCCAGAGGACCCCAAGACGGCCCAAGACCGCTCCTCCAGGTCGGCCGAAGAAGCCCCCCAAGACAGCCTAGGAGGCGCCGAAGGCGACGACCCCCAACAGGCCCGGACTCCAAGGACCCCCCCAAGAGGTCAAAATCCTTCAAAAACCTAGGGGAACTCACTGTTTCTTGCCTTCTCGCGTTTTCGCCTCCGATGGGCTCCTGAGGCCTCAAGACAGCCCCAAAACGGCCCAAGATAGCCCCAAGAGGGGCCCCAGAGGGCCCCAATACGGCCCCAAGAGCGCTCCTTCCCATACGAGTTCCCAAGAGGCTCTCAGAGGCCCGCAACATATCCCCACTGGCCCCAGTGACTTCGCAAGGTCCTTCCCGCCCCTAAGACAGCTCTGAGACGGCCGTCCAGGGCCGTCTGGGGGCTCGCTTGGGGGCGGGGGGGGGTAAAGCAGCGGGGGGCGGGGTCGTAAAGTGCACCCCGCGCCCTGACCCGAGCACCCATGCGCGCGTTTGGCGACGAACGGGCTTGCTTCCAAACCAACAGGTCCCTTTCATCGGGGCACGGCGCATCTACCCCGCTTGACGCTAGACGCCAAGAAGGGTAGAATTTGACGGCGCGTGAAGCGAGTGTTATGGTTCTAGTAATGTTGCCAGGAGGACACCCCGCGAATAAGGGTAGTCTCATCGGCAGACCATAGAGGTGATCATTCGCGCTTCCCGCAGGGAGGGACCACCCTTTCGGAGTTCCCAGAATGCAGGGTTTGGCTCAAACGACAGATCGCCGCAGCAGGGAGTGTGAACTTGTTAGCGCCCCCGCCAGACGAATTATAGCTTCCGCGCTGCGTTGCGGTGCCTTGTTGCCGCTGGTGCAAAGCATCTTGACCTCGGCAGAACAGGGTCCCGGCGAGGTATGGGTTCCGCCTGATAAGTTCCCAATGCGCCTACGGTGAACCAGCGCCGCCCCCTGCCTTTGGAAACGCGACCAAAGTCTGGCCAAGCTATTTGACCATGTATTCCTCCAGCTGCTGTGGAGCCCCTGGGGGAAACACCTGGGAGAGAGAGAGAGAGAGAGAGAGAGAGAAAAAAACACAAGGAGGATGAGAGGGAGGAGAAAGAAAAGGAGGAGGAGGAGGAGAAATGGAAGGAGGAGGACGAGGAGGAGGCGGCGGAGGAGGAGGAGGAGGAGGAGGAGGAGGAGGAGGAGGAGGAGGAGGAACAGGAGGCCTCTTGAGGCCGTCTTGTTCCTGGAGGCTTCCTGGGAGCATATTGGGGGCCTCTGACGGGCCTCTCGGTGCCTCTTTGGGCCTATTGGGGGCCTCCTGGGGCCTCTTGGGGGCCTCTCGGGGGCCTCTGAGGGACCTCTTTCTCTGGCAATGCTTGGCGTTCCAAGCAACGCTAAGCAATGCCACGATGTGGAACGCCAATGCCAGTCAGTGCAACACAATGCCAACCCATGCCAAGCAATGCCAGGCAACACCAGACATTGCCAAGCCATTCCAAGCAATGCCAAGCAATGCCCAGCAATGCCAAGCAACGAGAAGCACTCGCAAGCAACGGCAGGCAATGGCGAGCAATGCCAAGTAAAGCAACGCAGTGCGAATACCTGATTCCGAGCAGGGCCGAGCAACGCCAGCCAATGCCAAGCAATACTAAGCAACGCCACGCAATGCGAAGCGATGCGAAGCAATACCAAGCAGTGCAACGCAATGCCCAGCCAGACAAGCAACGCCAAGTACTGCCACATAACGCCAGGCAAGGCCCTCTCTCCCGCATGCCCGCCCACCCGCCCGCCCGCCCGCCTGAGACCCAGTGAGGAACGCAATGGGAGAGTGAAGATGTCACGACGCGTAAGCTTCAGCCTGGAAGCGCCCCAAAAGCAATAATGTCGGCGCGACCCCAAGTAGGGGCCTTCACTTTTAAGGCAAGTCAAGCAAACCCTGAGCAATGTTAGACAGTGCAATGCCAAGCACGGCTTGACGCAGCATCCCCTACAAATTGGCCGATCTGGTCTCCCGAGGAATAGCCCTTTGGGGAGGGGCAACCACATCACACGCCGAGGACCCCCAGGGTGGCGGCAAATCTACAGCGACGCCTACAGTGGAGGCCCATGCCAAGAAACACCCTGCTCGCCTCCAGGGTGCCCCGGGTTTCTTGGGCTTCGATGGTTTTGCGATGGAGAGCGCGACGATCTCACACCAACTATCAAGGGACGCCCTGGGGTCTCAGGGCTGGGTTTCTTGTGGACGTTTTCTTGTGGACGGCCTCCACTGCACGTTGCACCGGCCACGGTCCTGAGCTGGGCTGAGCTGCTCTGCGCTCGCTGGGCCACAGCGGGCAGCTCCAAGGCTCCGTCCTGGCGCTGGCATGCCAAGGACACGCGCTCAGAGTCACGCAGTGAAGCGCAGCGGCGCTGCCCATAGTCCGCTGCACCGCGAGGGGCGCGGTCCTTCTTATTGTCTGCTTGGCGATGGCTTCTCTTTGTCCTCACATGATCTGCGTGAGTTTTTTGGTGACTGGGCATGGTGCGAGGATTGGTACGGACCCCTTGCTGGTGTCGGTCGGCAGCTCATGTCTTGCACGCCGTGGGTTAGTTTAGGCCACAGATGGTTCTTGCACATGATACTGCAATCCCGAGTTACGCTTTGTATTGACGTGGAAGATAGGCACTCCAGGCTGGCTGCAGATGGCATTTTGGTTTGGGGTCGTCGAATTTTGCCTTGTGAAACAGGCAGATAATCCATTGTGTGCAGCCTGTGAGGTCGTCGCCACCATCTTGCAGCCTATGCTTTTTGCCCTCGGGATGACTTCTGTGCCAGTCGACATGTCCATGGGGGGAGCACGGGAGATTGGTTGTTATATAATCCGTTGCTTTTTCAGCGACCGATGCACTGTGTTGCCATCGTCGGTGCCATCCCAGCGCTTGCCTGGGATAGAACTGGCTTGCTGCTATTGCTCGCCATCGTGGCATATAGCCTCGTGTGGCTTTTGCTCATCGGCCGGTTCTGGCTCGCCTTGCTGAAGTTGGTGTGCACCGTCGCGGCCTCTCTCGGACGCGCGGGGTTAGCGTGGCTCTCCAGCGCCTTCAGCAAGGCCGAGAGTGGCAGCGCGGTCGACGGTTTCTTCCAGAGCGACGTGTCCGATAGATCTGACAGTGCTTCGGTTGCGGAGAGCCTGTTGGCAAAGGTTACCCGATCGAGTATTGCACATGCGCTCGTGCATTCTGCGACTTCGGCAGCGGAGTAAGAGTTCAGCAGGGAGTGGAAGGAGCGCAGACCATGACCAAACACGCACACACACAGGCACACACAAAAGCACCGACACCGGCAAACGCCACTGCAAGCGCGATTGCGCATTAGTTCTTCCGTTTTGATCCGGATTGAGGCCAGGGCTCTTACACCCATGTCTCTGGCGTTGAGACCTCTCATACGCGACACGGCGGCCAGCAACAGCCACAGAAATCCAGCGTGGATTCGACGCAAGCCCGCTTGGTTTGCACGCTGTCACCGTGTCTTCGAGTCTCGGCCTCGGCGGACGGACGCGCTCAGGTCAGCTAGCTCGGCGCATGGGCACGCTGAAGTGCGCTCGGCGGGCGTTTGCTTGGATCCTCTGGGCATGTTGCAGCGCGCCGACCGGGACTTGTCCACCTGCTTCGGTGCTGCCTTGAGTGAACGCGCCCCAGGTCGGCTTCCCCGACGGTGACCTCTCGCGACCTGGGGCGGCAGCTACCTTGCTTGGGCAGAGGCGGGTAATGCCACCGAGGCGCAAGCCACTTTCGCCACTGCTTCGGCCTGACGGGCGTCTGATTGCAAGGCGATGCCTGGGGTCGAATGATCGGCTTCAGCAATGCTGTCGTATGGCTCGTGGCCTTCTGAGACCCAGCTTGCTGAGGCAAGCAGACGCTGTTGAACTTGGAGTTATCCATCCAGTTGCAGTCGGTTCGGCCATTCGGGGCGAGGAGGAAATGCCGTCGCCGTCTCAGGGTCGGCGGATATTTGCGTGCCGATGTCTCGGGGTCACAGGTCGAAGCTCGGAGACGCCCACACGTAAGTGGGGTGTGCGCGTAAAGCAACTGCAGGGTTATTCTGTCCCTTGCACGTGCATCCGCCTCGGTGGCCAATTTACAACGTCACGCGCCCCGGACGCTGTGTTTGCTCCCTGTCATCCGCCTTGGAGCCGCGAACCAAAAAAGTAAAGCAACTGCAGCCGTTCTGATGTCGCACGTGTCTGCAGATTTCCTCGATCAGAGGAAGGGAGCCGTAGTTTGGAACCGCGTCGGAGCATTGCTCCCTGTATCAGCTCCAACTATTCCAGACGCCTCGCGTCATCCCACAAGCCCATGCAGAAACGAGGCCCGGGCGAGTTGCCCTGATCAGGGATGTGGAGCAGCATGCAGTATAATGGCTGGCTGGGGGAGCCCTCATACCCCTAGCGCGGGAGGAAGGAAGGACGAGGAGCAAGATGAGGGTGAGGGCGAGGGTGAGAGGGTGAGGGGAAGTAGGGAGGAGGAAAGAGGATGACTAGGCGGATGAGGAAGACGGGGAGGTGGAGGAGGAGGAGGAGGTTCAGGAGGAGGAGGAGGAGGAGAAGGAGGAGGAGGAGGAGAAAGAGGGCGAGTAGACGGGTCAGAGGCCTATCGGATGCCTCTCGGAGTTTTTTTGAATGCCTATTGAGAGCTTCTTGAAGTCCCCACGGGGCGTCTTGGGGGCCTCTTGGCGGTCCCAGGGCCTCTTGGAGAGTTTCGGGTGCCTCGGGGGAGCTTCTTGGGGCCTCTTGGAAGACTCTTGGGAGCCCTGTGGGTGCCTCTTGGGGGGGTTCTTGGGGCCTTCTGGGCGCCTCTCGGGGACCTCTTCGGGCACTCTCGGGAGTAGTTTTGGGAGGCTCGGCTGTAATGTGAGAGATATCTAAGGGCGTTTGTGGGGTATTTTTGTGGCGTGCTGGATGCCATATTTTGGCCAACAGGGGTTATCTTGCACCAGCTTGGGGGGCAATCAGGGCACATCCTGGCCACCTTGTCGCCATGTAGTTGGGCCATCTTGGACGCTCGAACCCTTCGCTGCATCCCCGTCCAGACCCCACAGATGGGGCATGGGCAGGGGAAGGAGAGGTTGTGTTGGAAAAGCTGGCGCACCAAACCAGGTACAGGAGGGCTGGAGGGATCCGCCCCGCGCAGAGCTGCATGGGCACCGTTGACCGAGCGGCGAACACACGGGGCTGCCGCATCCGTTTGGCTCAGCCTTGCTACCCACATCGCGGGCAGGGCCAGCCATGGGCAGCCGCGCGAGCTGCGAGGCCAAGGAGCTGGATCCCGATGCCGTCGACGCCGACAGCGTGGGCGCCGCCGCCGACGCCCACTGCCTGGCGGTGGTGGACAAGGCGCAGCTCGCGGAGGCCTGCGAGGAGTACTTCGGCCTCTTCGCTCGCAGCGGGGGCGGCTACCTGACCCTCGCCGAGCTCCGCGCGCTCGTGGCGGCGGTGTGCGCGGCGTGGTGCCTGGAGCCGCCCGGCGCCCAGGACGTGTCGCGGGCGTTCGAGCGCCAGAGGTGACGAACGAACAACACACACCCATACCCATAGGGGGGTCGTTGGGAGGTCGGACCCTGGGGAACGCTCCCGTTCGAACGGGGACCCCCTATCCGACAACACGCACCCATAGCCCTCTCCGACCCCCCTATGGGTATGGGTGTGTGTTGTTGGTACGTCAAGAGGCGGGCCGCCGAGCCGGGCCTGACGCGCGAGGGCCTCGCGGCGTGCGCGGGCGGCCTCCTGGCGGCGCTGCTCGCGGCGCACCCGGGCGGCCTGGCCGCCCCGCGCGCGGAGGCCGTCCTGGCGGCGCGCGGCGAGGTCGCGGCCAGGGGGCTGCTGCACGTCGAGCTCCCGGCCAGGGAGAGGCCTCTCCGCTCCATCGGCGTCGCGGGCGTCGCGGTGGTCGTCTCCGAGGTGCGGTGCCCGCCTGGGGAGCGCTCCGCCCTGGCCCGCGAGGAGGAGCTCTGCTGCACCGCCGTCGTCCGCCGCGAGGGCCTGCTGCTGTCCAGGCGGACAGCGCGAACGACCGCCTCGGCCTCGCGAGGCTCCCTGTCGCCTGAGGGCGGATCACGGTGGGTGTTCCACGAGGAGCTGGCGTTCGACGACCCTGTGCTGACAGACCGCCGAGGAGCCTTGTCGTGCACGATCCAGGTGCGGCGCCGCGTGGGGCCGATGTGCCGGGTCCTGGCGTGCGCGGAGCAGTTGCCCGTTCCTAGTCACGGCCGCGTGGTGGCGCCGCTGGTCGACCCAGCATCTGGCCAGCGGCAGGGCGAGGTGTGCTTCCACGCGGGGTGGCAGTGCTCCGACCATCTGTTGCAGTACGTGGCCAGCGATTTGGTGCGCAGGTATGTGAAGGCCGGCAGGTGGGATGAGGCGCGCGCGATTCTCCAAGATAGCGGCACCGATGCTGCCCTGGCAGTGGCTGCTTTCCCGGACAGTGCTGGGCGCACGCTGCTGATGTGGGCCGCTCGCGACCCGGCCGGCACAAAGCTGCTGCGCGACCTGCTGGCGCTCAGCGCGTCAGCATGGCTCGCCAGCGACGCCCGCGGCGCCACGGCTGCGCACTACGCAGCGCTGAGCGGCAGCGTGGAGGCGCTCGCCGCGCTGCTCGGCTGTGGCCTGCTCCCCGATGCCGCCGCTCCAGGTCTCGCTGGCGCCACGCCGCTGATGCTGGCGGCCCTGCGCGGATCCGAGGAGCACGTCCTCCTGCTGCTTGGGCACGGCGCGCGCGCGGACCGCCTGGGCGACCACGGCGCGTCGGCCGCCACGTGGGCGCTCTGTGGCGGCGGCATGGGACCCCGCTGCGTTGGCGGCCCGGCGGCGGGATGTGACGCCGTGGACAGCTGGCTGCAGGCCGCCGCGTTGCCGCTGCCGCAGGCCGGAGCCGCTCAGGTCAGCGAGGCCCAGATCACGCGGGTGCTCGCGCTGCTCGTCCCCGAGTTGTGGAGTGCCGCACCGCCTGCGGCGCTGCCCACGGCGCCGCTGGGGGCCGCCTGCGTTGCAGACCATGCGCTTCACCGGGTGTGGATGAGCGTGATGGAGGTGGCCGCCGAGCGACAGCCGGATGAGCTGCTGAGGTGGCTGTTGTCGGACTGCATGAAGCGCTGCTGCGAGTCGGAGGCGATGTTCAACGATCTCCTCAGCCGCGTGTTCGACGCGGCCCTGGTCAGGCGCAGCGAGACGCTGGCGGCGAGGCTCGTGTGCGAAATGAGGCAACCAGAGGGCCTGACATCCGACGGCGCTGCCACCAGCGGCCGCGGCCAGCGGGTGCTCGAGGCCGCAGTGGACGCACAGATGCCCCGGCTGGCGCTCGCTCTGATCCAGAGCGAGAGGCCCCCGCAACTCGGGGAGCCCGAGTGCGCCGTGCGCGTCCTCAGGCTGGCAGCGCGCGGTGGCCACGAGGGCCTCATGCTCACGACACTCATGAGGCTCCCCGCCGAGTGGCGACGCGACTCCTGGACCGAGCCGGCCACGCCCGGCGACGGCCAGCGCGCCAGCGAGTGCCCTGCATGCTGCGGACCCCTCTGCGACGCCCCACGGTCGTTGCGCTTACAGCCAGAGAGCGAGGGAGACGAGCCCCCGCTGGCGTGCCCGCATTTTGTGTGCGGCAGCTGCGTGGACCGCCTGGGCGGACGTTGCCCCCTCTGCCGCGCAGACTTCGTCGAGGCGCGAGCCCTGCCAGACCCGGCAGAGGACCCCACGTCCTGGTTCTTCTTCGCAGCAGGCCTCGCGGACCCGGCGGCGTGGGCCGTCTTCGCCGCGCGGCGGGGCGTCGGCAGCGAGGGGACGTTTCTGTCGGACCGCTCGCAGTCGCCGGGCTCCTCGGTCTTGTCCCGGAGCTCGAGCTCCGCGAGCGGCGGCGGCAACGCCCCGAGCTGGCGCCCCGAGCACGCCCGCTCGCGCGCCGCCACGCAGCCCTCCTCACTCCCCGCCACGCGCGGCACGCAGGCCGCGCCAGCCGCCGCCGCAACGCAGCCGGCAGCGGGCGGCGCCGTGGAGGCCTACATCTCGCGGCACGACCTCGAGCGAGTATTGGGCGCGACGCTGCCCCTCGATCCCCAGCTCTTGTCCCGGGCCCTCGACGACGGCCTCTGGGCCCGCTGGGACGTGGACGGCGACGGCCGGGTCTCGGAGGGCGACTTCCTGGACCCAGAAGGCGGGCTGCTCCGCTGGCTCCTGCCCCACGTCTACGAGCTCAGGGCAGTTCCGCTGAGCAGTGCCACTGAGCACCAGCTGACGGCGGACCGCGTGGAGTGGTTCCGGCTCGCGGCGGGCTGCGCGCCAGGTGCCTCCCACGGGGGCCCAGATCGCATAGGTGGCGCGATGTCCCGCGGCGGGGCCCTACGCGCGCTGCTGCGGCTGGCGCGCGTGTCGTCTCTGGACCACGCTCAGGTCGAGGAGGCTCGGCACTGGATCTCACAGGGGTGGGCGCGGTGGGACCCCGAGGGCACCGGCGAGGTGCACGTGGACGCCTTCGCGCGTGAGGGCGGCATGGCAGACGATCTCCTGGAGCACTTGAGGTCGACTAGCGCGAGGCGCGTGACCAGAGGACTCGCCCAGGATGGCCAGACGCCAGGGAAGCATGTCGAGAACCTCGTCCAGCTCTGCTGCTACGCCGCGGGCCTTGGCGGTCAGCCTCACAGCGCTGGAGGTGCCGATGGCGCCAAAGAGCAATTGCGCTCTTGCGCTGGCCTCTGCACGGCGGCGCGCGAGTGCGCGCAGCGGCGCTGGGCCGGCATGCCTTCCGCAGCAGACCAAACGGAGGAGTTTCTCTATGTAGAAGCTTTACCGTTGGTGATGACCACCATGCGACAGCACGCCTGCCGCTGCCAGGTCGTCGGGTGGGCCTGTCGTGTACTTGTGCTCTTGGCCCTCCGCCTCTGCGAGGCGCCGGCTGCGGCGAGCCGCCCCGATTTGTGGTCGGCCTTTGCCGAGGTGGCCTTCGACGGGCGCGGGGCCGCGGCTCTTGCAGTCAGGGCCGGCATAGGTGGAGTAGTGGAGCTTTCCGCGCAAGTGGTGCAGCCCATGGCTGCCCTCTGCGCATCGCCGAGCGCGGCGGCCGACATGGCTTTCTACGACACGGCGGCCGTCGCGGCCCTGCTGCTGCGCATCCTGGCTGGGCCCAGCCACGCCGAGGAGGTGCTGGGCATGTTAGCAAGACTGTCTCCGGAGGCCTCCACCCCGGCGTCCCGGACTTTTTCGTGCATGGTGGCATGCATGATGCTGTGCGACGGCCCTGGCGTTGCGCGGCAGTTGGAGGCTCTGGGGCACCACGGCCTGCCCGTTTGGTCCCCGGCGGCGGCGCTGTCGCCCTCGGGTGTGTCCAGAGGGCAGCGCGTGGAGGTGTGCTGCCGGGGCGGCTGGCACGAGGGGACCGTAGAGCGCCCTCCGCTGCAGGAGCCGTCGCAGCCCCGCGACGAGCTCTGGGTGGTGGACTGCGGGCCAGTCGGGCGCGTGTTTTCCAGGCACATCCTTAGGGGGCAGAGAATGGTACAAGATCAAGATCAAAGTTTCCGCCATCGGGGGCGCCTGTCCCAGGGCGGCTGAGAAGCTTCTATTCCCTGCTGGTGGCAGGTGGGGGTCTGAACTTCCGAGGCGCCCTGGGACAGCCGCCCCCGGCGGCGGGGAAAGTTTAGTTTAGACCGTTCTTCGCCCGCTAAGCATCTGGGCCTCTGGCTGGCGGGGTGCCGCCGCCGCGGACCTGGAGGCCCTGAGAGCTGCAGCGATCGCCCACGCGGCCAGCCACTCATCCCGAAGGAGAAGCACGGCGCAAACATGTAATTTTCGGCGGCCCGCCCAGACTGCAGTGGTCGGCGCTTGACCCCCCCCTGCGGTGGTATGAATCCGATCTGCCCTGGTTTCGGTGCCACCTCGGAGATCAAAGCGAACCTTTGACTTGACACGAGATGCAAGATGCACGCCCATGTGCACTGTCGGGTGCCGCGCCGAACCGAGAAACGTGCTGCAGAGTGGACCTCCGAAGGTTTGCCGTAGCCGCGGTGGTCCCTGGAATTGCGGATACGAGTGAGGGGGCGGCGGGGCCGTCGACAGTCTGCGAGGCTGTGAGGAAGCCCGCCGCTGGCGCCGACTTGTCAACATTACCCAACGACTACACAACAACCCCGCCACACGCGCCAAATTTTCGTCAAAGGAATGTGGGTGGATTTCGGGCGGGTCGCAGATGGGCCGCGGGAGAGTCGCGGGCGGGTCGCGGGTGGGTCGCGGGTAGTTCGCGGGCGAGTCGCGGGCGTGTCGCGGGTGGGTCGCGGGCGGATCGCAGGCGAGGACGACGACGACAACAAACAGCAACAACAACAGCAGCAACAGCAACAGCAACAACAACAACACCAGCACCACCAACAACAACGACAACAACAATAACAACAGCACTAATGTTTCTGGTGCCTGAGTCCATATGCAACATGCATGCATTATGGTAGCTCCCCCTTCATGGGATAATTCTGTCATTCGTCCGGCGTCCGATATTCCTTCATCCAGATCTTCCGCCCGATGATGTTTCGCCAACACCTCTTACGAGGCACTTGATCATCTGCAGTTCATATCTTGGGCCTCCGTTGGGCCGTTGGTGCCCTTTTGGGCTCTTCTTGGAAGTTTCTTGGCGCCTCTGCGGGACCTTTCTGGTGCCTCTCCAGGGGCCTTTTCGGAACCATCCTGTGGCCGCCCGGAAGCCCTCCAGAGGCGATGCAGAAACGAGGGCTCCACTCTTGAGTTAAAAGTGGGAAAGTATAGAACGGGAGCGTCGTCGATGTAGGGGCCGTGCTTGCGGCGCCGAAGCGCGAGCGCCATTTTAGTATAGAAAGCGATGCAGCTGGAGCGCTGATCTTGTTTTGGGGCTTGTTTTCGGCACGAGCAAGAGCGCAAGTCAGGAGCAAAACAAGAGGAGGTATCCAGCGGGAGCGTTGTTATTGTAGGGGGGCCGGTTGGCGGACCGAAGGCGGGAAGGCCGCTCCTGAGTAAAAGACGAGGAGATATCGAGCGGGATTGCTGGTGTTGTTGGAGGGCTGGTTTTCGGCGGCGAACAACAAGGGCGTTGGCCCTGAGTGAAAAGCGAGGAAGTATCCAGCGGGAGCGTTGCTTCTGTAAGAGGGGCTGGTTTGGGTGACTCCGGAAACGCTAGAGCGTGAGCACTTGCTGTCGAGTGAAATCCAGCCGGCGCCGAGGCGAGAGCGCCGCGGCTGATTTTGGGGGGCTCGACAGGATGGCAATAGCGTGGCAGTCGAGATGCGCGCACCCAGAGCGATGGTGCAGGACCGCTCGGGACGCCCCTCAGTCTGATGTTTGTGCCGCTCCTTCTCCTCCTGGCATCTCGCCCGCTGGTGGGCGCCGCCTCCCTGCGGCGCGGCCTGCTGCGCGCCGTGGTCGTCCAGGGCCTGGGGCCGGGCGCCTGCCGGCCGCGGTGGGTGGAAGCCACATCCGTGTCCACGGCCTCGCGGGCTGGGCCCCTGCACCCCGGTCTGCACGAACGAGATGGGCACGGAAAGAATGGGTACAATGCCCAACATCAGTTCCTGTTCATTTTGAACAGGACTCGCTGTCCGTGCCGCCGCGGCCTGTGTCCATTTGAGACAGAAGGCCGCCTACCCAACAGCGGCCGCTGTTGGTTCGGGACAACATTTGTTGTTGGGCATTGTACCCATTCTTTTGGTACCCATTTCGGGTGTCCAAACCCGGGGCCGCGACCCCGCGGCTGCGGGGCGATCTTTCTCGCGGATGCCCCGCGCGGGACGCATCTGTGCGACCGCGCATCCGCGGGATTGCGCCCCAGAGCCCCGATCGCGAGGGCGGGGATGTGGGTACCTTCAGATCTGTCGTGGCAAAAACGCAATGGCATCGCAGCACGTCGCGACGAGCGCCCTCGGCCCCATCTCTCCGCGGCACTGTGCGGGCAGGCCTGGTCCGTGAGGGCCCCGGAGCCCGAGGGCGGGCGAACGCGCTTGGTGCGAAGATGTTTGCAGCGCCCAGCCCGGAGGTGACCCCTCGTGGTCTGGACCACCTCCCTATAGGGTTGCTGTTTTCGTCCCGAGTCGTTCTCTGACGGTCCCGGGGCCCGTGGAGGGCCCCCGGTGGCCGAAACCGGCTCCCAGGAGGCCGCTCCAATGTCTGCGGAGCCTCGGATCCCAGACCCCCGAAAAAGCAGCGACGACTTTCGCGTCGTGTTTGGCCATGCCGCGAGGGCGGGGATGTCTGGACCAGCATCCAGAGAGGAGGAGGAGGAGGAGGAGGAGGAGGAGGAGGAGGAGGAGGAGGAGGAGGAGGAGGGGAAGGAGGAGGACGAGGAGGAGGAGGAGGAGGAGGAGGAGGCGAGGAGGAGGAGGGGGAGGAGGAGGAGGGGGAGGACGAGGAGGAGCAGGAGGAGGAGGAGGGGGAGGAGGAGGAGGGGGAGGAGGAGGAGGAGGAGGAGGGGGAGGGGGAGGAGGAGGAGCGGTCGCCGCTCGTGAGGCCGCCCCCGGCGCCCTCGGGGCCGACGCTGCGGGGGGCGTCCGGCGAGGCCGTGCGCACGGGCGACAGGCGAGCGCTTTTTTGTTGTGCTCCCTGGCGATGCAGTCAAGACGCTGACCCTCCTCCCTCATCCCTCATCCCTCATCCCTCCTCCTCCTCCTCCTACTCCTCCTCCTCCTCCCTCCTCCTCCTCATCATCATCTCCATCAGCATCATCAGCATCATCATCATCATCATCATCATCATCATCATCATCATCATCATCATCATCATCATCATCATCATCATCATCATCATCATCATCATCATCATCATCATCATCATCATCATCATCATCATCATCATCATCATCATCATCATCATCATCATCATCATCATCCTCCGTATCCTCCTCCTCCTCCGTATCCTCCTCTTCCTCCGTATCCTCCTCCTCCTCCTCCTCCTCCTCCTCCTCCTCCTCATGTCGGGGAAACGTGAGACTCGAGTACGCCAGAACTCCGGTCTGCCGACGCTTTTTGACGAGCGTGTCCTGGGTGTTGACGGTCCAGTTGAGTCGTGGGATGTTTTCGAGCGGGAGCTCGCGTCACATTTCAGATGGTGTCTTGTCACGTTCGTGCTGGCCACGTCAGGCCAACCCGCGTCCCCCGAGCCCGAATTTTACGTCTCCCCGAAAGTAAGGACCGCTTCGGTCCTTCTGTAGTTCCTTCGGTCATTCCGAAGTTATTATTCTAGCACGAGCTCCAAGGCTTCTTCTGTGCCAAGAAGGGCTCTCTTATCTTATTTGGCCTTCCTTTTTGCAGCAGCTGGACTGTTTTTGGCGTGGCCGGGGCGGGATGAAAACCGGCCCCCGGGGAATGGGCCGAGACCTCTTCAGGAGGGGAACAAATTCACAGACACAATGAATCGTCGATTCCCCAGTAGATGTTGTAAAGTATGGGAAGCGGGGGGGAAGACAAACACCCAGAACATATTGGAAGATATGGGCAATTCTGTTATTTGTGTGTATTCATTTGTGTGTCCCAGGGCTCCTTCACCTCTGGACCTCGACGCCCTGAAACAATCATGACGTCGGGGGTCTGGGCAGCGGGCGTGACCAGGGGGGGGGGGGGCTGGCGGCGAGGTCCGAACCCTGCCCTCGCCGATCCACGACTCAGGCAGCACGATGGGCCGCGGGGGTGGGGCTCGGAATGCGCCGAACACGCGGCGAGCGCCCAACCCTGCCCCCGCCTTCATCGATTCAGGAGAAGGTGGGGGTAGGGCTCGGATGTCCCCACGCAGGGGGCGCTGAGCCTGCCAGTTTGAAGCATGTCCCTATCCCTCTGTTTGACATCGCCTCACCTCGATGCCGATCTTGAGGATCCCCTCGGCTTCTGAGGGCCTATCGCTAAGATCGTCCTCGCTTTTTGCTCGCCCGCCTTAGGGATAGGGATACGTTCGACGCTGGTTAGAGTGCTGGTTGGTGGGGGCAGGGCTCGGACGTCCCCCCACGCACGGGGCGCTGAGCGGGGAAGGGGGGCCCGTCAACGCACGATCCGCGCAGGCGCTCCCTCGGGAGCGCCTGCAGGGAAGGCCAGTGCCCACACGGTGCAGGCGCGGATCGTGACGTGAGCCAGGGGGATGGGGGCGGGTAATGGAGGATGACGATGAATAAATGACCGGGGGTCGTGTTCACGCGGCGGCGCCCGGGATGACGATTAGAAAAAACCGGCCGCGGGCTGGAAAACTATGTTTTAAATCGTTCTCCTCCAGTCAGAAAATTTTGCAGAAATAGCAGGAAACTATGTTTGAATCGTTCTCTCACATGTTTTTATTAACCGTCATCCCGCATTATCTTATGCGCGAGAGTATTTCGAAGCATGAGCTGTTGCCGTCCTTGGCCATCACTACGAGGTCGAGGCGCCAGTAGACGCTAATAGATGCCGGTAGGCGCCAACCAGCGCTAGCAGGCGCTATAACTGGCGCCAATGGGTGCTGATGGAGACGTGTGTAGACACTACTAGGCGCTACTGGGGCGGAACCTGTCTTGAAATCACTCTCAGGCTCGATGCGCATAGGGGGGGGCGCTCTAGGCAAGGCCGCATGTTCGAGGAAAGGCCTCTAGGCTCTGGGTTTCAGCAGCTGCCAATTCCCACACGACGCCGTCGCGAATCGTGACGTGAGCAACCCAGACCCCGGATGTCATGTTTTTTCCCAACCATCCTGTGGTGTTGGGTCCTCGTTTTGAAGAGACAGCGCCCCGCGTCCCACCTTCCTTCCTCCTCCTCCCCCTCCTCCCCCTCCTCCCTCCTCCCCCTCCTTGCCTCTGCTCTCGGCACACCTCTCACGCGTTTCGTAGCCCCATAGGGAGCTCCATCGAAGGCCCCAGTGGTTGCTCTCGCATGCGGTTCCCCCACCCAGGGCAGCGTTTCGTGGCCCCATAGGGAGTTCCACCGAAGGCCCAAGTGGCTCCTCTCGCATGCAGTTCCCCCACCCAGGGCAGCGCTTCGTGGCCCCATAGGGAGCTCCACCGAAGGCCCCAGTGGTTGCTCTCGCATGCGGTTCCCCCACCCAGGGCAGCGCTTCGTGGCCCCATAGGGAGCTCCACCGAAGGCCTCCGTGGCGCAGTTCGCATGCGGTTCCCGTGCCCAGGGCAGCGTTTCGTGGCCCCATAGGGAGTTCCACCGAAGGCCTCCGTGGCGCAGTTCGCATGCGGTTCCCGTACCCAGGGCAGCGTTTCGTGGCCCCATAGGGGAGCTCCACCGAAGGCCCCAGTGGCGCAGTTCGCATGCGGTTCCCCCGCCCAGGGCAGCGTTTTGTGTCCCCATAGGGAGCTCCACCGAAGGCCTCCGTGGCATAGGGAGCTCCACCGAAGGCCCCAGTGGCGCAGTTCGCATGCGGTTCCCCCGCCCAGGGCAGCGCTTCGTAGCCCCATAGGGAGCTCCACCGAAGGCCCGCCCCAGTGGCGCAGTTCGCGTGCGGTTCCCCCACCCAAGGCAGCGTTTCGTGGCCCCATGGGGAGCTCCACCGAAAGCGGCACCCACAACGCGTTACGAACAATTGCTTATGGTTGGGTCCTTCGCCAGGATAATTTCAGACCGTCGACCCCCAGAGGTCTCAACCCATGACCGGGGACCAGTTTCGCATCCTGAGTCGTTCCCCGAGGCCCGAGAAGGGCCCCCAGAGGCCGAAAAATACTACCAAAACTTGCGTCGTGTTTTTTTTTCCACGACGCGAGTGGGCTGGGGATCTCTGGACCCGAATCCAGACCGCGATGGCGTGGATCATGGATGCGCTCGCCGCTCGCGAGGCCGCCCCGGACACCCTCGGGGCCGGTTTCTCATACTGTCGGCCCGCAGAGGTCTCAGTCTATTCCTCGGAACCGCTTTTTCTCGTCATGTTTCGTTTTTGGACGGCCCCGGGGCCCTGCGAGGGCCTCCAGAGGCTGGAAATAGCGAGAGACCTCTCGTCGTGATTTTTGTTCATGACTAGGGGGAGTCGGGGGGGCGGATGGGCACATTTCCCACCACCGCTACCACATGCAGGACGGGGGGAGAAGGGAGGAGGAGGAGCAGGTCCTCCTCCTCCTCCTCCTCCTCCTCCTCCTCCTCCTCCTCCTCCTCATTCTCCCCCTCCTCTTCCTCTCCTACATCTGGTAGTGGTGGTGGACAATGGGCCCATCAGGGGCGGGTCGGTCGCTGGCGTGGCCGCGGGTCTTAAAAAAAAACGGGCACCAGGGTGTGGCTGTCCGCGCCGCTGGAGCGCGCGCGCAGGCTGCAGGCGCGCCCCGGCGGCCACGTACATATTCGAGGGGGGCGCGGGGGCAGCGCCAGCGGCCGAGGAGGGGCTTCGAGCTCCTGCCCCCCCCCCATGCAGGGCTCCTTTCGATTCCCCCGATTCGGTCTGACTCGATTTCGACGGGTACCGGTTCCGATTGGATTCGACTTCGGATTCCGATCTGGGATCCGAGTTCTGGACGGAGGCCTACCAGCCTGCCGATTTCCGCCGATTCGACTTTTCCCGACTCGGCTGCCGATTTTCTGCCGATCCGATCCGACTCGGTTCGCTCGCCGAACCGACTCCTCGATTCGACTCTGGGCTCTCCCGCCCGTTGCCCCAGGCGGCGTGGTGGCCACGCCCTCTTCGGAGGAGGAGGCCCCCGAGATTCTGGCACCTCGGTGTTTTCGAGCAGGGGGCGTTCTCGCCAGGCGTCGGGCACCGGGGCCCTCACGGATGGAGGCGGCTCGGAGACTGCAGCTGCCAGAGGGGGTCTATGGGGCGCTGGTCGTGATTTGTTGGGCGCTTCCATGTGTCCGCGCCGTCGGACCTCAGTCAGGAGGGGAAAAAACACACAGACACAATGAACCGTCGATTCCCCGAAAATATAGGAAAATATGGGAAGTGGGGGGGGGAAGACAAAAACCCAGAACATATGGAAACATATGGGGAATCTTTTTATTTGTGTGTATCTATTTGTGTGTCCCGGGGCCCCTTTACTCAGAGTGTGCTGGCCACGCCCTCTTTCGGAGGAGGAAGAGACAGACATGCAACGCCTTGAAGCAGTCAGGGCATACGTATTCCTTTTATGCTCGACCTGTGGGGCCTTTGCCAGGCCCCGGGGCCGCCTAGACACGACTCGATACGAGAAGCCGGCCTCAATGGTCAAGCTGGGGTCGGGACTTCCGGAGAGCCCGTACCCATCGGTCGTTGAAAGTGGGTTTTTTCGTATCTCCAGATTCCTATTTCTTTAAGTGCCTCCCTAATCACTTCAATGATCGAGTGGCTTCACCTTTTTCGCCCCCCTCAGTGGGCGGACGGAACCCGATCTACTTTCAACGCCTTCCTACTTCCTGTTTCTGCCCACTTCTTCCGACCGATGGGTACTCCAGATTTCGTAATAAAGGGAGGGGTGTCTCATCTCGGGGGGGGGGTCTCTTCCAGGCTATCTTGGAGGGCCTGGGGGGTCTCGGGACGATGTTTTGGGTGGTTCTCCCACGGGGGAGGTCTGAAATGGCTTGTCTTGGAGGGCCCAGACCCCCTCCCTTTTCTTACGAAATCTGGGGTACTGAACAACTCAGGGCATCGCTTGTCTGGGAATGTGCCGATCTTGCCGCCCTCGCCTCGTTTCGGCGCCCTCTGGGGGCCTCCTGGGATGAAGGGGCCCACAAGCACACAAACAGATATACGCACAAATAAATAGATTCCCCAATATGTTCCTGTATTTTCTGGGTTTTTTTGTCTTACCCCCTCCCTTCCCATATTTTCCCATATTTTCCCAGGGATCGACGATTCATTGTGTCTGTGTGTGTTTCCTCCCCTCCTGATGGAGAATGCCCTCGCCGCCACGGCCGGGGGTCGCCGGGTCGCTCCTCGAGAGCTCCTGCGCACGGGAGGCCCGCGGAGCCGCAGCGTGTCTCGGGGGGCCCCCAGGCGGCGCGGTGGCAGCACCGCGGTGTGAGTTCTTCAGGAGGGGAAAAAACACACAGAGACACAATGAATCGTCGATTCCCCGAAAATATGGGAAAATATGGGAAGTGGGGGGGAAGACGAAAACCCAGAAAATGCAGGAAAGTATGGGGAATCTCTGTTTATTTGTGTGTATCTATTTGTGTGTCCTGGGGCCCCTTCAGTTCTCGGGAGCCTTGAGACGGGGGTCAATGCAGACGGGGGTCAGCCAGGGCGCCAGACCCTGCAGGATCTTGCGAAGACCCCCTCTGGCCGACCCGGGTTCGCGAGCCGCTCGTGGCCGCGAGGCGTCCTGCTGACCCGGGTCTGGATTGACCCGGGTCAGAAGATCCCCGAAGTTCGTGGGGATTCGGGATCACCGCACGGTTTCCGAATTCGGGTCGTTCTCCGAGGATGCCCTGTTGACTGGGGCCTCCAGGGTCCACAAGCTTTGGGGTGTCGGACCGCGCGGTGAGGTCTCCTGGGGTTTCGATGTCTCTGCGCGGTCTGTCCCACACGGCTTCGGTGAAGACTCGACTTCGCCAGAGGTCGGGTTAGCCGGCGCTTTTCGACGGGCCCGTGGATTTTGACGGTCCGGTTTTCGTGGTGTTTTCCGCGGGATTTGGCTTTATATTTTAAAAGTTGTGTCTCGTCATCTTCTTAACGGCCCCGTCAGGCCATCCCAAGCTCCCCGAAACGGAGTCTGATCGGAAACTGGAGCATGTACATTACCAGTGGCGGGCGGCTTTTCAATCCCAGGATTTTCTTAGGGTCGGGGACGACGTCGGGGTGGTGTGGTGCATACTTGTTCCTTCGCTTTCCCCGGGAAAACAGCGAAACATGTATACACCAGGACCCCGTGTACACCAGGGTGCGCATTCCTGTGCGAATTTCAGCGCAGGGCCGGAAAAAGCGTTGGTGTATGGAGTTCGGTTCCCCACCTGAAGTCTCCCAGATAATTTGGGTGGGATGTTCTCGTATATTCTCCTAGGTTTTGCGAGATTTCTCGTATGTCCTCGTAGGTTTTGCCAGTTTTCTCGTATGTTATCGTATGTTCCCGTATGTTCTCCCAGACAGTTTGGGTGGGATGGGCTTCGAGGTTTTGCGGATGTTCTCGCAGGTTCGCGTCGGCTTTGCGGCCTCGGGCTGCCTCCCAGTGGCCGGCTTCTCGCCGAGGGCGTTCCGGGGAGCTGCCCAGGGCGTCTCAGCCTGTCTAAAACATGTGTTAAACATGGTTCAAACCTGTAAAGCATATCAAAACATGCATAACATATGTTTAGAGTAGTTTTTTTTCTTACGTTTTACACACATGTCCAATTCAATGATAGGACTGTCGGGGTGTCCACAGTCGTGGCATCCACAACCCACAAGCTGTGACGCCCCGAAGAGCACGTGGCAATGCCTAGAGGGTATGGGCTCGGCGGGGAGTGCATCGACCCAGGAGGGTGCGGATCCGCTGTCGGGGGCCTGCCGCCGATGAGTCGGCGATGCGTCGCCGATCCCAGGGCGATGCTTCCTTCCCCGCTGGGTCGGTCCCCTCGCGCCCTTCGTTGCGCCACATGGGAGGCCCGACTCGGCATCGGCGCGGGCCCGTCCGTGGTCGAGAGAGGTCCCGAGCCGGTCGGGGGACCTCCCGGGTCCGAGCAGCTTCTTCGGGCGGAGGGCACAGGGTGAGAGCTGACATGCCGCTTCGATGGAATGTCGAGGTCTGAATGTCGGGGGAGAAAAAGCTACGGATACGTGTTGTCCCCCGTCGTTTTCGGCCTTTCCTGGTCCTCCTGGGAAATCCTCGTTGTCACCGCTGGATTCGCCTCGAAATTCTGGTCAGAACGCACCCCAAGAGAGGTCCGGGGACAACACGTATCCGTATCTTTCCGCCCCCCAAGAATGTGCGCAACGTGACTCACCAGACGGATGGATTTTCGAGGTGCGACAGCCCATGTGGATTTCACCCCGAGCCCTCCTCGGCGGCGAGCGAGGGGGGGAGGTGAGAATGGGCGGGCCCTCTCAGAAGCCTTCCGAGAAGTACTCTGAGCCTTCCCCGAAGACAGAACAACAATTTCTCAGAAGGCGCGAGGGATCCTGAGAAGTCCCGCCGCCCTCTCAGAATCGCCGCCACAAGAGACGGATTGATTCTCGAGGTGCGAAAGCCCATGTGTATTTCGTCCTGAGCCCTCCACCTGGAGAACACGCTCCGAAGGTGGCGCCAAGACGGCCCTCGGTGGGGCCCCGAGAGATGGCAGAGCAGTCCTCCTCCAAAAGCCGGCCTCGGGACAGCCCAGGTGGGGGCCCTCGGACGCCCCAGGGCGGCCCCAAGAGGGTCCCAAGCTGGCCCACGAGTGCCTCCGGAGGGACCCAATCTGATGCCGCCCCCCCAAAAAAATAAATTAGACAATAATAATAAGAAAGATAATACTAATAGTAGCAACAATAATAATACTAATGCTACTAATAATAATAAGAATAAGAATAACAATACTAATAACAATAATAATACTATTATTATTAGTAATAATAATAGTAATAATAATACTACTACTATTAATAATAATAATAATAATAATAATAACTATTAATAATAATACGAATACTAATATTAATAATAATAATAATAAGACTAATACTACTAATAATAAAACTCATAAGAATCATAATAATACTAATCATAATAAGAATCATAATAATAACAACAATAGTAATTAGGAGAATAATACTAATGATAAATCAGATGCCGCCCAATCGGGCCGAATCCCGCTTCATCCGGCCCAGTCCTGGTCTCCTCCGGGTCTGATCCCGCCTGGCATCCCTCCTCCAATCAGGCTCAACAGCCCCTCCGTCGCTTCCGCGAGGGCCTCCCAGGAGTGCCCCCCTGACAGGCGCGCCACGGCGACTGGCACGAGCAGATGGAGTTCTGCCTTGACGTCCCTGGCCGCGTCGTGGAGACGCTTTCCGGCCCACAGTCGGGCAGTGCCAAGGGGGGGGGCACCATTAGGGGGGTCACCAGCTCCTCCCGAGGATCGAGGTTCGATGATGGAGGCTCGAGGAGGTTTCTGGACGGTATTGGAAGGCTCTGGAGTGTTTCGGGGGCCCCACCTTTAGTGAACAGTGCGTTTCCTTGAGGACATGGCGACCCCACTGGTGGTGCCTCTCCTTGACATTGCCTGGGCAGCGGGCCCGCGTGAGTCACGGGGACTTCGGGACGTTCGTGTGGAACCCCGCGATCATCACCAGGGTCGCCACCAGCCTGAAACGCACCCCTACCCTTAAGTCGGCCGTTTCCCACTGCAGGGGGAATATTCAAAATAGTACAACAAAATCATTTTCGTGAATTTTTTTTGCCATTTGGGAGCATGTTTTACGTATTTGTTAGTTTTAGTCGAACATCCCCCTGTAGGGAACACGCCCGACCTGACCCTACCCTTGCGATTGCCATTACCGCATCTCGGTGCCGGTCTTGACGGCCCTATCGGCTTCCTAGGAGGGTGCACCGCTCAGGTCGTCACCTCCTCGGCTTCACCAGTCCCGGGGATAGGGATGAGCTCCAGATTGGTTCGGGGGTGGACAGACCTCTTACCCTGTCACGTCGATCAGTGAATTGTCCGTTTTCGGTTCTCGAGAGGGCGCCGCGGCCGTCATTTTCCAGGCTTGCGCCCGCCAGGTTTGGGCCCGAGGTCGTTTTCACGAAACCACGTTTTGCTAAAGGGAGGTCTGTCCATCCCCGATCGGTCAGGTCGAGAGGTCCTCAGAGCCGCTGCTGTTCGAGGAGCCGCACGGGCCGCTCGTGGTCGGCGACGAGGTGCTGCTGCTCGGCTCCCAGGAGGACGCCGTGCCGCTGCAGATGGGCCACGGCGGGTGGAGCGCGCGGATGGCGCACTGCCTCGGACGCCACGGGCGCCTCGCGCGGGGGAGGACGAACTGCCGGCCTCGCCCGCCGGCCTCGCCTCGCTCCGCCGCGCCCCTCGGCGGCCTCCTCCTCCTCCTCCTCCTCCTCCTCCTCCTCCTCCTCCTCCTCCTCCTCCTCCTCCTCCTCCTCCTCCTCCCTCCTCCTCTCCTCCTTCTCCTCCTCCTCCTCCTCCTCCTCCTCCTCCTCCTCCTCCTCCTCCTCCTCCTCCTCCTCCTGGGAGGCCCCCTCCCCTCGCCGCGGCTGGGCTCGCCTCGAGAGATGTCCCGGCCAGAGCGCGCCTCGGGAGCGGCCCGCGGAGCAGAGGCACCTCGGGGGCCCCCAGACGGCGTGGCGACCACGCTGCGGGGCGAGGAGGAGGAGGAGGAGGAGGAGGAGGAGGAGGAGGAGGAGGAGGAGGAGGAGGAGAGGAGGAGGAGGAGGAGGAGGAGGAGGAGGGAGGGAGGGAGGGAGGGAGGGAGGGAGGAGGGAGGGAGGGAGGGAGGGAGGGAGAGGGAGGGAGGGAGGGGAGGAGGAGGAGGAGGGGAGGAGGAGGAGGAGGAGGAGGAGGAGGAGGAGGAGGAGGAGGAGGAGGAGGAGGAGGAGGAGGAGGAGGAGGAGGAGGAGGAGGAGGAGGAGGAGGAGGAGGAGGAGGAGGGGGGAGGGGGGAGGGAGGAGGAGTCGGAGCGGGAGCATCTCGGGGCCTCCGCACGGTTGTGCGGGGCCCGGGCCGCTCTTTCTCCGAGGGCGCCCTCGGGGGGACAGCTCGGGCCTCCGGGTGCCCGGAACCGCGCCGGCGACGGACCGTGCGCGCCGAGGTTTCTCTGGGGAGGCCGAGGCCACCGCGCGGTGTGCCACCGCACCGTCTCGGGACCTTAATGTTCCCAGGGATCCAGCGTGTTGAAAAAATCAAGACGGAGGTTTTGCTAAGAAGTTTTTGCTGGCCTCTATATAGGGGCCCTCGCCGGGCCCTGGGACCGTCAGGACCCGACTCAGGACGGACAAGCGGTCCCGAGGAAAGGATCGGGATTTCCAGGGAGCCCGTATTGAAGACATCAAGACATCGGATGTCTGGGTTCGGATGCAGCTCCTGGGAGGTCAAATTCTGATTTTGCCCTGGCCCGAAATCCAGCTGCATCCGGCTTGGTCCCGCTGAGTCCGATTTCATCCCGCTTGATCCCGATTTGTCTGGCTTAATCCCGCTCCATCCGAGGCCCACTCCGGCGTAACAGCCCCCCAGTGGGGTTTATAATCCTCCGCGATCCGACGAAGACGTCCCGGCAGCTACCTCCTGACCACATGCCGGCATCTTTGGACCCCCCGAGGCGCGTGTCCTTCTTCAACCAGCGCGGCGACGTCCGCGTCGACACGCCCGGGGGCGGCTCCTTCGTCTGGAGCCGCGCGGCGCTGGAGCCCCCGGGCCGCGGCGCGGCGGCGGTGCTCCTCGCGCAGGCGGCCTCCCGGCCGGGCGACGAGTGTGCGGCCGTGCTCCTGCTGCTGGCGCTGGCCAGCCTCTCCGGCGCGGGCGCGGGCGGCCCGCCGGCGATCGGCGACGTGATGGCCTCGCTGCACGCCGCCCGCCCCGCGGGCGCCGCGCAGGTGCCGCCCGGCCTGCGCGCCTACGGCGCGCTGGCGCTGCTGGCCGCGAGCGGCGGCCTGCCGGGGGAGCTGCGGCGGTGCTGCGAGCAGGGCGGGGGGGCCTCGCAGCCGCCGGGCTGGGCGGAGCTGCGCCTGCCCGGCTGCGCCGACGGGGACTCGCTGGCGGCGCTGGCGCAGACGGAGGCGGTGGGCTGGCCCGCGGGGGACACGGGCGGCGTGGCGTTCCGGGAGGTGCTCGAGGGCTGCGTGGGCCTGGGGGAGGCGTTGGAGAGGTGGGCGGTCGCCTTCTTCGCGGCGC
Source organism: Prorocentrum cordatum (assembly GCA_963575745.1). NCBI lineage: Eukaryota > Dinophyceae > Prorocentrales > Prorocentraceae > Prorocentrum > Prorocentrum cordatum. The sequence continues at coordinate 186,550 of CAUYUJ010017710.1, read as the reverse complement.
GCCACCGCAGGCTATTCGAGCGCCCCGCGCCCGGGAGCGGAGGCCGCCCCTCGCAGTGCTGAGCAGCCGGGTCGTGCGGCAGCCGGGGCGCCCTGCCCGCGGGGCGGGGGCGCCAGGCAGCGGCGCCGGGTGGAGGCGAGGAGTCGCGGGACGAGGCCTTCGGCCTTGGAAGCTCTGCTGGGCGAAGCCTCCGCTTGAAGTGCAGGCGGGCCGGCAGATCTTCGCGGGCGGTGCCCAGAGAGAGAAAGAGAGAGAGAGAGAGAGAGAGAATCTGCGCGGCCTGGGTTGCTCCGCGTCCCGCTCCTCCTCCCCTCACAGCGTCACTTCGTGCCTGCGGCGCGGCTTCTGAGCCTTCGATCTCGGAGCTGCCTCTCCCACCGCGTTCTGGCCAGAGCGGCGCAGACCCGACGCCTGCGCTCGCCGGTGGTGCCCCGGCTTGGTGCAGCCCTGCGCCCGCAGCTTGCCAGAGTTTTCTTGGCTCGACGGGCCCGTGTTTCGCCACCCACCAAACCACCCCAACCCAACCCGAAGGCTCCAAATTGCCCTCCATTTCCGGTGGGGGGGGGGTCGGGGGACGTTGAGAAAACACATATGAAACCCGTCCCCCCCCCAACCCGAAATTCGGGTCTTCGGGTTGGGTTGGGGTGGTCTGGTAGGCAGTCAGTGTTGAGTCGCTGCCACTGCGCCTCTGACCATCGAGCAGGCTGCTCGCCGATGCCCTCCCGGGCGAGACCTGCTCGGGCGGGCGGGGGCAGGGGCCTCCCGGGCGAGGCGGGGGGGGGCATATCCGAGACCACGCGCCCCGTGTCGGGGAGAGGCTGCGCCCCGCGGTGGCCGCGGTCCACGGCGGGGGACCGGTCGCCTGTGCAAGAGCAGGAGCGAAAGAAGGACGTACTGCCGCGGCGACACGTAAAGACGAAACTATTAACTTTTTGTTGGGATTCGTCGTGCGTCTTCCGTCTTTCGAACTATTGACTTTCGGTTGGGCTGGTTCGTCTTCTTGTGGATTCGTCTTCTTGTGGATTCTACATGAATCCGCGCTGGTTTCGAGAGTTCGCACTGCCCGAAAGTTCGTATCACGCGGCCGGTCTCGCGGATCGAGGGGCCGTGTTCATGTACATCGCTGGGCGCGTACGTCCTCTGTGGGCTCCCGAGGGCAGTGGCACCGGGTCTGGCGCATCGGGCTGCAGTCGCAAGCCCGGGCGTTCACGGACCGCCTGGTCAGCCAGGGCCGTCTGCGAGCCGATGCGGTGCGACTCGATTCGCGGGCTGGGGCCGCGATGCAAATTCGGTTCGAGTCGGCTTAGTTCTTCACCAGCATCGGCCGGGGCCAGCCAGAGCTGGGCGCGGCGATCCGATTTCGAGTCGATTCGAGACGATGGTCTGGCGATCCGATCCGATTCCGATCCGATCCGATCGTGCGATTCGATGCAGCTCGGGCCCGGTAGCTTCGTGCCGCACCTTTCTCCTGTCTCGCCGTCTTCGTCCCTAGTTCTACAAGCCTCCGCTACGTGAAAGCGCTGGGTGTCACTTGTGACGACCACATCGGCCATCGTTTGGCCGCTGGTGCCGCCCCCAGCGTGCGGCGAGCGCGACTCGCTTCACCGAGCTGCTGCGGCTCCACCTCCTCCCTTCCCCCTCCCCTGGCCTTCCTTCCATTGTCCGGTCTTCCCCTCTGGTGGCAGTGGCGCTCAGAGTCAAGCAGTGGCGAAGCGTCCTGGCTCGCCCGTAGGCCTACCAAAGAGTGTTCTGAGAACCTTTTGGGGTTCCACGAAGTGTTCTTAGAACATGTCTGGCTGGGACTGTCTTGTTTTACTACGTCGGGTTTATGCTCTTGGGTTCTGAGAGTATTTCGTGGTAGGCCTACAGAAATGCCGGGACGGTCGGTCCCTGCTCAACAGAGCGCAGCCTCCCCGTGCTCATCCATCCCCCCCCCTCCCCGTGCACCTGCCGCTCGTCTCCATCCTGCTCCGCCTCTTCCCCCCCCCCCCCCCCAATGTGCCAGTCCGCCCTCGATGCAGGCGGCCCCCTCTCCCCGCAGGACGTGCAGGGAAGGGGGGCCGGGGACGGGGGGTGGGAGGAGGGAGGAGCGACAGGGCTGGATGGAGGGCGGGGGGGACGTGGGAGGCGGTGAGCACCGGAGGGGATGTGGTGGGGGTGGGGAGTGGGGGCGGCGGGGGTTGGGCAGGGGGACGTGTGGACGAGGCGAGAGGGCGCGAGAGGAGGGGGGTAGAAGGAGGGGGGGGGGCGGGGAGGTGCGGAGGGGAGGGCAGGGGAACCAGGAGGAGGGGATGGCAGGCATTGGCTGTCAAACGTGTGGCAGCTTCTCGCGGCGACGCGCACCCCTCCCCCGCCCAAACACTCGGGGGTGTCCCAACAAATTCCGCTGAGTGTGGGTGGGGGGGGCCAGTGCAAGCCCAAGACGCATCAGCGATGTTGCAATACACCCTTCCTCCGAGATCCCTCTTCACATGTCCCTACAAGACTCTCGATTCCCTTTGCGGGAAGTGCCCCGTTGCGAGGCAACCGTCTGAGGGCCTTCGATCGTGCCAAAGCGCCATTCCTGGGGCCTCAACAACGCGAGTCAAAGTTTGTGTGGCGTCCTGACAGCCGTAAATCTTGCCAGAATCACTTCCTGGAGCCTACACGCTGCGAGTCGACGCGATTGCCGCGTCCTGACACCCCGAAGCCGCCGTTGACTGGAACATCGCGAATGCACGTTCCTGTTGCGTCCTGGCAACTGTAGATCGTGCGATCGTGCCTGAACACCATTCCTGCGCTTTCAACCCTACGAGCCCTTGAAAGTCAGGGGCAACATTTTGAAATGGATCCGCCCTCGATCTCTGAAACTGTTGCATCTCTCCAACTTTCAGGATCGTCAACGGTGGGGGAGTTTCAGGCGACATGTTCCGCTCGCCCTACCTGGAAGTGCGACAATGAGGCGTTGTTTATAGAGAAATGCGTGGAGAATGGAGGGGACGTGGGGATGCTGACGATGATGATGCTGCTGCCGATGATGATGATGATGATGATGATGATGATGATGATGATGATGATGATGATGATGATGATGATGATGATGATGATGATGATGATGATGATGATGATGATGATGATAATGCTGATGCTGATGCTGATGCTGATGCTGATGCTGATGCTGATGCTGATTCTGATGCTGATGCTGATGATGATGGCAATCGTGGTGATGATGGTGATGCAGATGATGGCGATGCTGCTGCTGGTGAGGATGATGATGATAAAACTGAGACTGTAGAGACGATGACGTTTGTGGTACTGACGGTGATGATGACAATGTTGCGGCTGATGAGGGTCCTGTTCGGATGATGAATATGTTGCTGCTGGCGGTGAAGATGGTGATGGCGATGGCGATGTCGATGATCATGATGATTCTGTTGATGCGGATGGTGTTGATGCTGCTGATGTTGATTATGATGTTCATGGTGATTGTGATTCCGATGATGGTGATGCTGGACATGTAGATGATGATGACGATCATGATCATGGTGATGATGAACATGCTGATTATGCTGATGATATTGATGTTGATGCTGCTGATGATGATGGTACTGATGTTTGCGCTGATGCTGATGCTGATGCTGATGATGATTGTGACAATGCTGTTGTTAATGATGCTGATGTTGTTGATGCTGCTGCTGATGATGATGATGATGATGCTGATGGTGGTTGTGGTGGTGGTGATGCAGTTGCTGCTGTTGTTGTTGATTATGATGATGACCAGGGGGCTGATGATGATGCGGTGGTGATGGCGATGTTGTTGATGCTGATGGTGGTGATGATGATGGTGGTGGTGGTTGTGGTGATGATGCTGATGCTGATTGTGCTGGTGATGGTGCTGGTGATGGTCATGGTGGTGGTGATGATGATGACAAGGATGATGGTGATGAGGTCGATGATTATGGTGATACTGGTAATGGTGGCGATGCTGATTATGATGATGCTGCTGATCCTGATGATGATGACGATATGATAATGGTGATGATAATGATGCTGATGATGAGGATGAGGATGATCATTCTGCTGATGATGCTGCTGCTGATGCTGATGCTGATGAAGATGATGTTGACGATTATGTTGATGTTGATGATGATGATTATGATGATGATGATGATGATGATGATGATGATGATGATGATGATGATGATGATGATGATGATGATGATGATGGCGAGGAGGAGGAGGAGGCGGAGGAGCAGGAATGGAAATGGGGAGGCCAACGGGGAGGACGAGCAGGCGGATTGGGGGGGGGAGGAGCGCGAGGGAGGGGGAACGCCGGGCGGGTCGCGAGGCGGGCGAGGGTGCGGGGCGGCAGGGGGCAGGAGCGGCGCGGCAGGACGAGGACGCCGGGAGGATGCGCACACTGAACCGCGTGCCTCGCCCGTGCTCCGGGCGCGGCGAGAGCGCTCCCCCCTTCCGCGGGGGCGCATGTGCGCCGTGGCCGCGCCACAGACGGGATCAGCGGTGG
>CAUYUJ010017710.1:162500-169446 GCA_963575745.1 Prorocentrum cordatum | reverse complement strand
GGTAGGAAGCGACCTGCCCAGAGATCCGATGTTGTGACACCCAGAAGTCTCGACCCATTCCCCAGGTCCGGTTTTTCATCCTGAATCGCTTTTTGTCGGTCCTGGGGCCTGGCGAGGGCCCCGAGAGGCTCAAAACTGAGAAAAACCTCCGTCTTGATTCTTTCAATGCGTTGGATCTCTGGGTGATGTCTTCCCGCTGTGCGAGCTCAGCGGTGCCCGAAGGGAGTGCCGGGGAGAGAGCAGCGGGGCTCGCGCGACCAACCCGAGAGTTGGAGGAGCCTCCTCCTCCTCCTCCTCTTCTCCTCCCCCTCCTCTTCCCACTCCTCCTCCTCCTCCTCCTCCTCCATCCATACTCCTCCTCCCCCTCCCCTCCTCCTCCTCCCTCCTCCTCCTCCTCCTCCTCCTGCAGCCTGGCGCGAGGGAGGGTGGGGGGGACAGAAAGAGAATACGTGCTTAGATTGCCCTCTGGGCCAAAGCGCGCGTTATGCCCCCACCCTCCCTCCCCTCCCTCCCTCCCCCTCCCCATAAAGTACCCCCCCTAGTCCCTAGTTCGTTCCCGGCACTGCCGCAGCACGTCCGGCACCACAGTCAGAGGTATTGGACACACATGTTAAGCCGGCGGCGGCGCAGAGGAGCCTTAGGCGCGGTCGGCAGTTGGAGGTGCCAATTGCGAACGAAGTCGAACGCGCCATGATGAAAGAATCCAGCCACGGCCACGCAGATTCGTAGTGGAAAAAGAAAGACACACACACGCATATGGGGCGTCCCAAAAAAGGCCTTGCCTTCGAGGATAGAAGGAGTTGTCATCTCTTCCGCGGCGGAAGGGCGGCGGACGGTCGGCGGAAGTCAAAGAGGCCGCCTCCGCCGGCGGAAGCCGGCGGGAGCTCGGCGGAAGGCGGCGGAAGTGAAAGATGTGCCCCCAAGATATGAAAACGTTCTGGGGTTCAGGGTTTCCGAAATCGCCCATAGGGTGGGGGGGGAGGGGCCTTACGTTATTCCCCCCTAAAACAGGGCTAGGATCGGGATAAATCGTTCCAGAGCGTTCCGGAGCGCTCTCAGAGCGTTCCGGAACGCTCTGGAGCGGCCGCGGCGCCCAATACATCCTCCAAACCCGCCGATTCTCAGAGATTTCGAGTTATCCCGTCCCGATTTTATCCGATCCGAGTTACCCCCCCCCCGCCCGCCACCCCCCGACGCCCGCTCTCGCCGCGAATGTAAGGAGCGGCCTCGACGAGGGTGAGCGGGGAGGGGCGCGGAGGAAGGCGCCGCCTCGCGCGGGGGCACCGCAGCGGCCGCTCGCAGCGGCCGCTCTCACTACTACGTGCTGATCCCTTGTGTTTGCTACTGCATTTTGTAGTGCCACTTGAGCGCAACATCCCTGCCGCTGATGTTCGCCCCGCCGTCACGGCCTGGCGTGAAGTCGGGCGTGTCCCTCTACAGGAGGAGTGCTCTCAAATAGTCCAAGAGTAGTCAGGGGGAGTATTCTTTGACTTAAAAAACAAGTGTTTGTCCAACATAGGCCTGTAGGGAGACGGACCCGACTTCGACTTGGTGGGCAAGCGCGCGCGCCGTGCCCGCCAGGCGGGAGCGCACGTGCCGTGCGCAGGGTGCACGGCGTCCAGGCGCGCGTCCAGGCGCGGAAAAGCAGCGGTGGCGAGGGAGACGCCTGGCACACGCATGCAACTGGTGGAGCTCCGCGCGGGTATCCTGGATCGGCGCCCAGCTCAGGTTCGGATGAAATCTGCGTGGGCCTCCCGAAGTTTGTCCCTCGATGTCCCACCGACGGCCCTTTTTCGATGGGCGTGCGGGTCAAAACGCGCTCCTCCCAAGCGGGATGCTGACTCTGAGGGAGAGTGTGCGTGTCGCTTGGGCGAGAGCGGTATGTCGCCTTCTCACTCGCGATGCATGTTGCTCCCCACCGTCGCTCGATGGGGTACATTGGCGGCAGAACGCCCACGCTCAGAATAACAACGCCGATTCCGTGTTTACTTCAAAGGTGTGTACTGCAAGCGTCCGCTTCGGCCACCGTGCTAGGGCGAATGCGCGATGAATGAGAAGTGGCGGGGCCGTGCAAGGATGAGTAAGAGGAAGACGTGGCTCAGTTCATGCGATTCGACCGATGCGGCTCGGCACCGAGTCAGCCTGGCTCGATCCGATACGGCGTCGATATTCTGGCGATCCGACACCCGATGCCTGCCCGCCCCAGATGTGCATCCTGGCGCGGCCGGTCCGGTCCGACTTCGATCCTGCGCCGATGCAGTTCGGAACGAATTCCGATCCGATCCGAGCCGACTTGCTCGAGGGAGGAGGAGGCGAAGGACCAGTGTAGACCCAAGACGCATCAGCGATGTTGCAATAATGTGCCCTCCCTCCAGGTTTCCTTTTGCATCGGTCTGTGACAGGATGTATACTCCAGATTTCGTAATAAAAGGGAGGGGGTCTGGACCCTCCAAGACAAGCCATTTCAGACCCCCCCCGTGGGAGAACCCTCCAAAACATCGTCCCCAGCCCCCCCCAGGCCCTCCAAGATAGCCTGGAAGAGACCCCCCCCGAAATGAGACCCCCCTCCCTTTATTACGAAATCTGGAGTACTCAGAGCGGGAAGTGACACATCAGGAGACGTCCGTCTGAGCACCCCGAATCGTGTCCAAACGCTGGTCGCGGGACTGCAACGCCGCGGATCAACGTGACTCGTGCGTCCTGGCAGTCCTAAGCCGTGCCAGAACACGGTTCCTCGGGCTTCAGCACCGCGAACCAATGCGAGTGCTGCGTCCCCCAACAACCCTGAATCTTGCCAGGCCGCCCTTCCTGGGACTGCAACCACACGCATCCTTGACACCTTGCTAGGGGACCACATGCGAGCCCTACCCCTACCCCCGACGATTTCTGAGGGGGAGGGTGGGGTTCACTTCCTTCGGGAGCTCTCGAGCGAAGTGAACCCCACCATCCCCCTCAGAAATCGTCGGGGGTAGGGGTACGGTTCGCATGTGGCCCCCTACTTGTTCTGCGATCTTGGAAAACAGATGTGCGCAGAGCTGAGGCGATAGCCACCTTTTGAAGAGGAGCCTCCTTCCAAGCTTGAAGGTGCTTCGAACTTTCCGGACATGTCTGCGTGGCACTAGGGCGAGGGCCACATGTTGAAACGGATTTGTCCCCCATGGCTCAAACCGTTGGAAGCTGTAAAGGCGACTACGTGCGGCGCTAGGGCGAGAGCCACACTGTTTTTCTGGCATCTTAGAAACCAGACGTGCGCAGAGCTGAGGCGATAGCCACCTTTTGAAAAGGAGCCTCCTTCCAAACTGGAAGGCGCTTCGAACTCTCAGGACAGATCTGCGTGGCAGTAGGACGAGAGCCACATTTTGAAACGGACCTGTCCCCCATGGTTCAAACAGTTGGAAACATTGCAAAGACGAATGTGTGCGGCGCGAGGGCAAGAGCCACACTTTGTATAAGAACAGCCCTCCATGCTTGAACTTGCTGCGACGTTTCAAGAGTAACCCGCGCGGGTCCAGCGCGAGATCCGTAGTTTGAAAAGGAACCGCCCTCCATCCTTGAAGCTGTTGCAAACTTTGAAGACGATTGTTCGCGGTGGTCAGGCGAAAACCATATGTTGAGAAGTACTTGCCCTCTATCTTTCAAGCGCTTGCGAACTGCACAGACGAATGCGCGAGGCGCCAGACAGAGAGCGACAATTTGAAAAGGAACCGCCCGCCGTCCTTGCAGCTGCGAAGAACTGTGAAAAAAGAATCTGCACGGCGCCAAGGCGAGAGCCACTGCCCTCCGTCCGTGAAGCCGTTGCACCATTTTCAGACGAATGTGCGCGGCGCTGAGGGAGGAGGAGGAGGAGGAGGAGGAGGAGGAGGAGGAGGAGGAGGAGGGTATGAGGAGAGGCAGGCTAGGATAGTCAGGAGGAGGGAGGAGGAGGAGGAGGAGCAGGAGGAGGAGGAGGAGGAGGAGGAGCAGGAGGAGGAGGAGGAGGAGAGGGATGAGGAGGAGGAGGGGGAGGAGGAGGAGGAGGAGGAGGAGGAGGAGGAGGAGGAGGAGGAGGAGGAGGAGCGCGATGAACTGCAGGCTGAAGAGAAGAGTAGCGCGAGGGGGTAGCGGCCTCCCTCGGACCGAGCACGGGCCCGCTCCGGCCCCGCGGCGCGTGGCGGGTGCCATGGCCTCTGGCTTCGCAGGGCGCCACCCCTGCTACGGCGCCGTCGCGGGCGGCTGGACAGGCTGCTGGCTTCGCCATGCAGCAGTCGGGTTCGGATTGAAAAACGGGTCCTGAGCTCTGTGGCCGATCTCGGGGCACGGGGTCCCGCCCCCGCCGGGCCCCGTGGCTAATCATCAGAGGGCGACTCGGGAGGAAGAGCTGGTCCCGGGGGAGGGGGCCCGGGCTGCAGTCCCCGTGTCCTTCAGGGCCCGTTCCCGGCATGCCACATGCTGCCGCACGGCTGGCCGCCCCCGTTTCCTTGCAGTGGGCCTCCCTTGGACGGGGGCCGCATCACAGACCCGACTCCTCACCAGGGAGAGGGCGAGGGCCTCCATCTTCTCCGTCGTGGGCCCGTCGGCCCGAAGGGTGTCTGGCGTCTCTTGCAGGCCTGGCTGCCGGGCGTCTGTTCTGAAAATGTTGGGGTTTGCTGGGGGATGCGCTCGTGCGGGATTTGGTGTGTAATCACTAGGTCTCGTGGGGGCGTCTTTGTTGTCCCCACTTGGACACTGCTTCACTGGGCCTCCGGGATAGGTGGGTGGCCCTCCAGCACGTGGGGAACCACTGGGATGTGGCGTGCGTGCCCGAGCCGAAGAAGAGAGCTGCATGAGCATAGACCTTCTGAGGTCTGCGCGGATTTCCCGAAGCCTGCGCGTGTGCTGCCTGTTCTTCCCATCCCCATCTTCGAGAGGGCGCCGCGGCCGTCACTTTCCAGGCTGGCGCCCGCCAGGTTTGGGCCCGAGGTCGCTGTCACGAAACAGCGTTTTGCCAAAGGGGGTTCTTGTCCATCCCCGAGCAGTCTCGGGACCTCGCAAAGAGCAAACTACCATGAAGAGGCGGGGGGGGAGTTCGGTCCCTTGGCGCATCAAACCGCAGGACAAAAGCAATGCAGAACGAGGTCTCCGGCCGCCGCCGGAACCCGAGAGGTGTCGACCGTCGGGGCGCGCGGGGGGCATCGTCCTTCGGAAAGTCGACGCGCCGGCGGAGCCAGCCCCCCCCCCCCCCCTAAGGGTCCCCCCCCCCTTTTGGTGGACCCCGACAGTCCCAAACCCACCTGGCGTCCACCTCCCCCCACCCCCATGGCAGCGAGGGATGAGAGCGCCAGGGAGGGGCCAGGGGGGGGGGGGGGGGGGGGATGGGGGGGGGGGGGGGCGCCTCTTGGCGACCCTGCCGGGTCTCCAGAGAGGCAGGCTCAACCTCCTCGTCCCTCCTCCTCTCCTCCTCCTTCCTCCCCCTCTCCTCCCCCTCCTCCTCCCCTCCCTCCTCCTCCTCCTCCTCCTCCTCCTCCTCCTCCTCCCTCCTCCTCCTCCCCTCCCCCTCCTCCTCCTCCTCCTCCACCTCCTCCGCCTCCTCCTCCTCCTCCTCCCTCCTCCGCCTTCCTCCTCCTCCTCCTCTTGCCACCTCCCACCCTCCTCCTCCTCCTCCTCCTCCTCCTCCCTCCACCCTCCTCCTCCTCCTCCCTCTCCTCCTCCTCCTCCTCCTCCTCCTCCCCTCCTCCTCCTCCTCCCTCCTCCTCGCCTCCTCCTCCTCCTCCTCCTCCGCCTCCCTTCCTCCTCCCCCTTGCTCCTCTTCACCTCCCGCCCATCCTCCTCCTTCCTCCTCCTCTCCTCCTCCGCCTCCTCCTCCTTTCCCTTCTCCTCCGCCTCCTCCTCCTCCTCCCTCTCCTTCTCCTACTCCTCCTCCATCTCCTCCTCCTTCTTCCCCTCGTGCAGGGGCAGCGAGGTGGGGGACTGGCTCAGGGTCAAGGGAGGACCCCCCGACCCCGATGATTGGCGCTTGCTCAATGGGCCTTGGAGTTCACCAAACAGCCCTGCCCTGTCCGATCCCTTCCTTGGGGTGCTTTTACGGTTTACGGAACAGCGTTCGTTCGTCGTGGTGCTTCTTGTGAGGGTGGATTTTCTCTTCCAGGCATGCGACGTCCTGATTTTTTCACTGCGGGGGTCCTGGAGACTGTTTGTTTAGGATCTGGCGATGACCCGGGTCATCGGGCTCGCCCCCTCCCCCCGCCCCAAGGATAATAACCTAACTTATCTGGTTGTGCAGGTCCGGGGGGGGGCGCAGGGAGCTTGCTGGGAGCGCTGTGTTCAACGGCACGGCGGTGTTCGCTACAGCATGCTGGTGTTTGGATGCACGTTGGCGAAACGTTGGGGCATGGAGTGGCACGGGAAGGACGACGACGACGACAGGACCGACGACATACGACAGACGACAGACGACAGACGACGATAGACACCGACAGACGATGATAGATGACGATCGACGGCGACGAAAGACGACGACGACACCGACGACCGACGACGACCGACGTCGTCCGTAGGCATCTGGACGTGCACGTGAGCATCGCGTACACAGGCATTGCGATGTACACAGGCAGCGAGGCGATTTGGTGCGCGCACTTGCTGCAGTTGCAGCAAGGTCTGTTGTTTACGCAGGCGTTGTAGTGCACGCAAGCATAGGTGCACGCAGGTCGCTCGGTGCACGCGGGCATCGTGATGCCGGCAATATGGTGAAGACAGGCCATGTGGTATGCACAGCTGTTGCTGCAACGTCAGTTATCACGCACGCAGGCATCCCAGGCATGGTGGTGTACAGAAGCGCTGTGGTGCATTGTCATTGCGGTGTGACACACCTTATGGTGAACACAGGCGCTGCGGTGTACACGTCCACTGTTGTGCACACATTCGCTATGGTGTACACAGGCGCTGTGGGCCCAAACTTTGATACGTTCGGATTCTCCACGATTTTCTGGAG
>CAUYUJ010017710.1:150000-157500 GCA_963575745.1 Prorocentrum cordatum | reverse complement strand
ATATTAATGAGTACGTGTGCACGCGGCTTATATATGCGCGCTGGCATGATATAGTGAACACATGATCGTTGGATTTTAAGGGCATGTGTATATATACACATACACGAGTGCTCAGTGCAAGGCATCGCCGAACCCAAGGTCCGAACCTGAACCAGGGTCCCAAGGGCTCGACTTCACACCCAGCAGATGCACGCACGGCGCGGCGGGGGGCTCCATCCCCCCGTGCCCAGTGCTGGCGGAGGGGGCGTATGTTCCTTGCGTCCCTGGGGCCCTCGTGCGTTTCACGCGCAAACTGGGCGCTTGCCAGTGGCTGGAGTTGCCGCCCCTCTTGGCCGGCACGTTCCTTCGTGATTGGGGGTGGTGTTTGCGAGGCCAACGCCATCTTGGTAGCCATTGCGCGACATGTTTTTTTGCCGGGCAGCCTTCCTGTTGTTGTGCATTTGAGTTTGCTTGAAGCACCTTGCGCGGTCCTTGACGTTCGTCCGTTTCCCGTTGGTTGCATTTGCCAACATGGGCGCGTGTGGGGTCGAGTGGGCAGTCTTCGCCGCTCTCTGCCGCAGCCCTCCGCGTCGTCCTTCAACCTTGCACACTGGCGCGGCGATACCTTCTGCGGGCAGGATTCCACGCGCTGCACTGCTGCTAGGGCTAGGGCGCGAGGGGAAACACAAATCTGATTCCTTCCAGGACTATTGGCATTCTCGCTCCTACTTTTACTTTCGCTCTCATTCGCTTCCTTCTCTTTCGCCTCCCATTCCGCCTTATCGTCCCTGGCATCCTTATCCTCATCCAGCTCTCGTTCCTGTCTTTCCCTCGTCGCGATCAACGGGGCCCGCAGACAAATGCAGTGGCGGGGGGAGCTTGGACCTTTCTGTTTTTTCAGGACGTCGGTCGCGGTGCCAGCGTCGGATGTCCAGGCCGGGGGGGCCAGACACCAGGCCGCCTGGCTGCGTGGATGCAGCGACGTTCCGGCCCTTTCTGGGCGGATGCAGGCCGCCCGCAGGGTTTCGAAGACAATCGCGATTCGCACTTCTGGGTCTACGGGCGGCACGGGGGAGCGAAGATCACTGCACCTTTCGCAGGGCGAGGCGTGAAGTCTGGTGACATGCGTGGCCTTCCTCGTCATCGTCCTCCTCGCCCCTCCCAGCTAGGCCGTGTTCTCTCCCTCTTTGCTTTTTTCCCGGAGTCGCGCTGGGCGATGAATCGCCCGGTTAGGGTGCGTCTGGTAGCCTGGCCCCCACTGTTGGCCCCGCGATCGGGGTGGGGCCGCCGTGCAGGCGGACGGACAGGCGGCCATGCAGTCTGCCGCAACGAAGCCATACATGGGCCATACATGAGGAGGAGCACAACGAGGAAGAGGAGGAGGAGGAGGAGGAGGAGGAGGAGGAGGTCGATGTCGATGATGAGGAGGACGAGAGGGGGGTGACGTTGGCTGCCCGTTTCGAGACTTCCCCGGCGGCTTTCCCCGAATCCCCGATTGAATGCGCTCCAGAAGAGGCCCGGGGGCGATGTTTTGACACCCCGCACATGTTTCGTGGCCCCATAGGAAGCTCCGCCGAAGGCCCCAGTGCTGCCGCCCGCGTGCGTCACGCACACCCAATTCGGCACACCCCTCACACGTTTCGTGGCCCCATAGGGGGCTCCGCCGAAGGCCCCAGTGCTGCCGCCCGCATGCGTCACGCACGCCCAATTCGGCACACCCCTCACACGTTTCGTGGCCCCATAGGGAGCTCCGCGAAGGCCCCAGTGCTGCCGCCCGCATGCGTCACGCACACCCAATTCGGCACACCCTCACACGCTTCGCCCCATAGGAGCTCCGCCGAAGGCCCCAGCGCTGCCGCCCGCATGCGCCAATTCGGCACACCCCTCACACGTTTCGTGGCCCCATAGGGGCTCCGCCGAAGGCCCAGTGCTGCCGCCCGCATGCGTCACGCACACCCAATTCGGCACACCCCTCACACGCTTCGTGGCCCCATAGGGAGCTCCGCCGAAGGCCCCAGTGCTGCCGCCCGCATGCGTCACGCACACCCAATTCGGCACACCCCTCACACGTTTCGTGGCCCCATAGGGAGCTCCGCCGAAGGCCCCAGCGCTGCCGCCCGCATGCGTCACGCACACCCAATTCGGCACACCCCTCACACGTTTCGTGGCCCCATAGGGAGCTCCGCCGAAGCCCCCAGTGTTGCCGCCCGCATGCGTCACACGCACACCCAATTCGGCACACCCCTGACACGTTTCGTGGCCCCATAAGAAGCTCCGCCGAAGGCCCCAGGGCTGCCGCCCACATGCGTCACGCACACCTAATTCGGCACACCCCGCACACGCTTCGTGGCCCCATAGGGAGCTCCGCCGAAGGCCCCAGCGCTGCCGCCCGCATGCGACACGCACACCCAATTCGGCACACCCCTCACACGTTTCGTGGCCCCATAGGAAGCTCCGCCGAAGGCCCCAGCGCTGCCGGCCGCATGCGTCACGCACACCCAATTCGGCACACCCCTCACACGCTTCGTGGCCCCATAGGGAGCTCCGCCGAAGGCCTCAGCGCTGCCGCCCGCATGCGTCCCGCACACCCATTTCGGCACACCCCTCACACGCTTTGTGGCCCCATAGGGAGCTCCACCGAGGGCCCCAGCGGCCGCGCTCACATGCGTCCCCTCCACCCATCCCGGCACGCTCCTCACAACAACAGGTTTCGTGGCCCCATAGGGAGCTCCACCGAAGGCCCCAGTGGCACCGCCCGCATGCGTCACCACCCGCACCTAATTCGGCACACCCCTCACACGTTTCGTGGCCTCGTAGGGAGCTGCACCGGAGGCCCCAGTGGCGGCGCTCACAGTAAACCCCTCGCGCGCTTCGTGGCTCCATAGGGAGCTCCACCGAAGGCCCCAGTAGCGGCGCTTACATGCGTTTCCGCCACCCATCCCGGCACCCCCCCCGCAGCAGCATCATGTTTTGGGGACCCATAGGGAGCTCCCTTGGAGGCCCCAGTGGCGGCCCTCACATGCGTGTCCGCCACCCATGTCGGCACGCCCCGCGCGTGTTTCATGTCCCCATGGGGAGCTTCACCGAATGCCCCAGTGGCACCCATCTCGGCACACCCCTCACACGTTCCGTGGTCCTATGGGGAGTTCCTTTGAAGATGAAGCCCGCAGCTGCGGTACTGACAACTGCATATGGTTGGGTTCTTCGCCAGGCTAATTTTTGAGTGAGATTTTTGGTGCTACCGCGATTTCCGGCAGATTTCCTGGAGATTTCCGGAGGATTTCTGGGAGGTTCGGCTTCGCCGCAGGATCTCGGGCGCTGTCGGGTGGTAAGCCCCTGGGGATTTTCAGCACATTCGCTCGGGGAGTTCAGGTTTTTTTTACCCCCCCAAGCTTTCCGGGAAATGTCCGGAAGATTTCCTGGAGATTTCCGGAAGATTTCCGGAAGATTTCCGTGAGATTTTGTGTTGCCGGGAGATTTCCGGAAGATTTCCGGAAGATTTTGGGTTGCCGGGAGATTTCCGGAAGATTTCCGGAAGATTTTGTGTTGCCGGGAGATTTCCGGAAGATTTCCGGAAGATTTTTTGGAGATTTCTGCCGCCCCCGCGATTTCCGGAAGATTTCCTTGAGATTTCCGGGAGATTTGCGGGAGAGGTCGCTTGCGCGGCCCCTCCTCCGGAAGACTCTCTGGAGATTTATTTGCAGGTCTGTGGAGTGGGCGGATTCCCAGTGCCCCCACATCTCCGCGGGCGGCCCGCATGTTGCCCTTCGCAGGCTCCCTTCCAGCGTGCCCCCGATATTCATTGCTCCGCCGTGTTCCCCGGTGGTTCCCCCCCCCGGAGCTTGCCCTCCGGGGGGGTCCATCGGTCGATCCCCGTGGGCCCCCCCCGAGCCCCCCATGGATGGCCGTGAGGGTGGCCCCCTTGGGAGTCTTCCCCATGTGCGATGCTCCCCATGGGTTGCCATAATAGGCTGCCCCCGCAGGGTGTCCCAGCAGGTTGGCCACGCAGGTTGCCCTCGGTATGCCTTGTTGGTTGCTTCCATGGGTTGTCCCCATAGGTTGCCCCCCCCCTCCCCTCGCCCACAGCCCACAGGTTATCCCGTGGGAGGGCGCCCTTCCATAGTTTGCCCCCCCATTGGATGCTGCCCCCATCATGGGTTGCGCCGCCAGAGGTTGGCCTAGGTCGCCCCATGTCGCCCCCGCAAGTGCCCCCATGGGTTGCCTTCAGGAAAGTGCCCAAAACAGATTGCCTCAATGGCTTGGCCCCGCGGGTACCTTCCAATAGATTGCCCCCACTGGCTACTGACTATCCCCCCAAGTATGCCCCCATGCGTTGCACGAGGACATTGCCTCCCATCAATTGACCTTGTGGTTTCCCAATGAAGGTGCGCAGGTTGGCCTGCCCGTATGCCCCCCCAATCGATCCTTCCAAATGCCCCCCCTCATGTTTGCCCGCGATCGATACCCTTTTCATGGGCCCTCCTTCTGGGTTCCCCTGGGCCCCCCCTTGATGTATCGCCCCTTATGGGCCCCGCTGTTAGGCAACGCCCCCATATGCGTCCTCCTCATCCGGCAGTTTCCTATGGGGTGTGTTTGGGTCCGAGAGCACGGGGCCAGAGTCCCCGGGCCAGCCTGGGGCCGAGAGAGCACGGGGCCGGGCGGCCCAGGATCGGTGGCCCAGGTCCACGAATGGGACCGAGCACGAATGGGGGGAGCAGGAGGCGTAAGAGGAGGGCTGCTGCTATTCCTCCTCCTCCTCGCCATCCTGTCTGCCTACGTATTCCTGTTCCTCCTTTTCTTCCTCGTCGTCGTCGCCGTTTTCGTCGTCGTGGCCCTCCTTCCCATCCTTCTGTTTCTTCTCCTTCTGCTTGTCATCCTGCTCCTCTTCCTCCTCCTCCTCCTCCTCCTCCTCCTCCTCGTGCTCCCCTTCGTGCTCATCTTCCCCAGCCTTCTCGTTATTGTCCTCTTCCTCCCTCTTCCTTCCCTTCTTCCTCTTCGCCCACCTGCTCGTCGTATTCCCCTTTGTTTCCAACCATCCTGTGGTGTTGGGTCCTCGTTTTGAAAAGACGGTGCCCCGCGTTCTCCTTCCTTCCTCCCTTCCTCCCGCTGCCTCCTCCTTGCTGCCGCCTGCATGCGTCACGCACACCCAATTCGGCACACCCCTCACACGTTTCGTGGCCCTATAGGGAGCTCCGCCGAAGGCCCCAGTGCTGCCGCCCGCATGCGTCACGCACACCCAATTCGGCACACCCCTCACACGTTTCGTGGCCCCATAGGGAGCTCCGCCGAAGGCCCCAGTGCTGCCGCCCGCATGCGTCACGCACACCCAATTCGGCACACCCCGCACACGTTTTGTGGCCCCATAGGGAGCTCCGCCGAAGACCCCAGTGCTGCCGCCCGCATGCCTCGCGCACACCCAATTCGGCACACCTTTCACACGTTCGTGGCCCCATAGGGGCTCCGCCGAAGGCCCCAGTGCTCGGCACACCCAATTCGGCACACCCCCACACGTTTCGTGGCCCCATAGGGGGCTCCGCCGAAGGCCCCAGTGCTGCCGCCCGCATGCGTCACGCACACCCAATTCGGCACACCCCTCACACGTTTCGTGGCCCCATAGGGAGCTCCGCCGAAGGCCCCAGTGCTGCCGCCCGCATGCGTCACGCACACCCAATTCGGCACACCCCTCACACGTTTCGTGGCCCCATAGGGAGCTCCGCCGAAGGCCCCAGCGCTGCCGCCCGCATGCGTCCCGCACACCCAATTCGGCACACCCCTCACACGTTTCGTGGCCCCATAGGGAGCCCCACCGAAGGCCCCAGTGCTGCCGCCCGCATGCGTCACGCACACCCAATTCGGCACACCCCTCACACGTTTCGTGGCCCCACCGAAGGAGCCGCCCGCATGCGTCCCGGCACCCCATGCCCCTGCCGCCCGCATGCGCACGCACACCCAATTCGGCACACCCCTCACACGTTTCGTGGCCCCATAGGGAGCTCCGCCGAAGGCCCCAGTGCTGCCGCCCGCATGCGTCACGCACACCCAATTCGGCACACCCCTCACACGTTTCGTGGCCCCATAGGAAGCTCCGCCGAAGGCCCCAGGGCTGCCGCCCGCATGCGTCACGCACACCCAATTCGGCACACCCCTCACACGCTTCGTGGCCCCATAGGGAGCTCCGCCGAAGGCCCCAGCGCTGCCGCCCGCATGCGTCACGCACACCCAATTCGGCACACCCCTCACACGTTTCGTGGCCCCATAGGAAGCTCTACCGAAGGCCCCAGCGCTGCCGCCCGCATGCGTCATTTGGTAAGTCCAGTTTCTCGTTGCCGTGGCACCCGATAGCTGTTGGACTTCCCAAGGGCGCTTCGGACGGAAAGCCAATTCATATCCGCATCGGGCCGGTCCGCCCCAGGGTGGAATAAGCGTGGGCCGCAAGATTCGGAATTAGTCTCCCCGCCGGCTACGCTTTGCGAGAGTTGCTGAGGACACCGGGATACCAGACACCATTTTGAAGTTCTCCTCTTTGCGTGGATGCCGGAACTGTTCCTAGCTTTTCCACCATCTGCATGTCGTCGTCTGTCTGCCAGTCAACGCACATCTCTGATACGCATTGCTCTCGGTTGTCAGAAACGGTGACGAGCAGATGTGTCCTGGGTTCGTACGTTTTGCGGGCGTGGGGAACTCCTTCTCCTCCTCCTCCTCTTCCTCCGTGTTTTTTCCATCCCTTCCCCTCTTATTCCTCCTCTTGTTTTGCCATCTTGGTTCAAGCAATCTGTGCCCGAACCGCATGGGTGCAGCCTTCGCTTGTTCGGCTATCGTCCCCTGGTTCGAGTAGCGGGGCGCCCACTGAGGGCCCCCCGAGTTCACCTTGTTCGGAATGCCATTGGAAGGCTCATTTACGATGGGGAGCTTACCACTCAATTACAGCTTTGCAGCAGTCGCCAACGGACGGGCCGTGGGCTCACAATTGCGTTGGCCGCGCTCGATTTCACCGCGACACCTCCAGCGTTGCATTGCGGACAGCGGCATTCTGGCGATCTTCCGCGCCACGGCCCCGGGCGCAGTCAGTTCCATGCCGAATTAACATCGTTTTTGTGCGGTTATGATCGGTTTGTTGTTGGCGGGCTTCCTTGGGCAAGATTTGTTGGCGATTTACCCGAGATCTCGCTGAAGATTTCAAGGGGCGAAGATTTTTTGGAGATTCCGTTTGAGATTCCAACACGCGAAGATTTCTTGGATATTTTATTTCCGATTCAACATTGGTTGAAGATTCGCGGGATGATTTTTTGGAGATCCCAGATCACCTTTTGGAGATTCTCAGGCGGACTCGTTTGCCAGAACTGACCCAGCCCAACACAAGTGGCGTTCTGGAAGGATTCATGGTTATGCGGGTGCAGCAGTTATGCTGGTTCGCGGTGTTGGAATCAGAAAATGGCGTTGCGGCTCGCCAAAACACAGCAGTCAGGTTGATACGAGGCGTTGAAATCTTGAGAACAATGTTTCGGCATGCTGCAGGATTTT
>CAUYUJ010017710.1:145000-147500 GCA_963575745.1 Prorocentrum cordatum | reverse complement strand
CCTCCTCCTCCTCCTCCTCCTCCTCCTCCTCCTCCTCCTCCTCCTCCTCCTCCTCCTCCCCCCCCCGCCCCGCCCTCGGTGGCCCGCGGGCGGAGTGCGTTGACGCGGCGGCAGGTCTCCCTCCGCGGCCCGACGGCCAGCCCCGCCGCCACGGCCTGGCGTTGTAAGTCGGGCCTGTACCTTCTATTCCTCCTCCTCCTCCTCCTCCTCCTCCTCCTCCTCCTCCTCCTCCTGTGTATCCTCCTCCTCCCCTTCCTCCTCCTCGTCCTCCTGCTCCTCCTCCCCCTCCTCCTCCAGGAGGCGCGAAGGACTTCTCAGTGGGCCCTGGAAACGACAGGGCCGTTTTTTTGTTGTTTTCCTTTCCGGTTCCGTTGTGTCGTTTTTGTTGCCGGTTCCGACGCAGTTTGTTTACCGGTTCCGTCGCCGTTCTCTTGCGGGTTCCCGCTCCGGTTCCACTCCTGGAGCCGTTTTTGTTGCCGCTTCCGGTCGCCATTTTTTACCGCTTCCATTTTCAAGGGGCACGTTTTCGGAAACGGTGAAAGACCAGCCCTGCCGTTTCCGGGGCCCACTAAGTGTCCCCCTACAGGAGGAGGAGGAGCCTCATCATGGACCTCGGCACGCATACTTCGCGCCCCGGCGGGCTACCACATTTTGCACGGTCTCGTTGCCCATCTTCTCACTACTGCGTGCTGATCCCTTGTGTGTGCTGCTGTCTTTTGTAGTGCCACTTGAGCGCAACATCCCCGCCTCTGATGTTCGCCCCGCCGTCACGGCCTGGCGTTAAGTTGGGCCTGTCCCTCTACAGGAGGAGTGATCAAAGATAAACCAACCTCCGCTGTGCTCGAACTTCTTTTCCACCTCCCTTCCGGGCACAACAGAGAACCGCAACCTGAGCGGACTTTTCGCGAGGGCCTCTCGGGTGCGAGCCCACCCACCTCGACATGAGCACCTCGCTTGTGGCTGTGGTCGATGTGGCCGTGCTGGGCCGCTGCGTCGGCCACAACCAGCACAGCGCTGGCCTCGGTGCTCCGACGGCGTTCGGCACGCGCGGGGCATCCTCGAGGGTTCACCACCCACCAAACCACCCCAACCCAACCCGAAGGCTCCAATTTGCCCTGGATTTCCAGTGGGGGGGGGTCGGGGAATGTTGAAAAACACATGGGACCCGTACCCCCCCCCAACCCGAAGTTCGGGTCAAGTTCGGGTCTTCGGGTTGGGTTGGGGTGGTCTGGCAGGCAGTCAAGGGTGTGTCCTCGATGTGGTCGTGGTCGCTTGCTGTCCCCGCATCTGTGGGAGAGAAGCGTCCGGGCGGCCGCGCGCGGCGCGCCACGGCTGCCTTGTGTCTAGCCCGCACGTCTGCCCCGTCAGATTTTTGGGGCGACGTTCGCGCGGCGGCGCTCCGACGTACGCTCGACGTAAGTCCGACGCAAGTCCGATGCTTATTTTTTTGGGCAGCATAGAGGGCCGTTTCACGATGCTTGAGCTCGCTCGCCGGTGAAAAAGATTCCTTGACACTCGGCTCTACTCGCAGTCGCCTCGCTGTCACGCCCCAGAGCGTGGTCCCTGAAACGGGTAAAAAAGCCCGCCCCCCGACGGACTGAGAACGGGGTTTCCGCGGTCACCCCCTCAATCAGGGCGCCGCCTGAAACCGAAACTCGCAAAAGAACTCTGACCTCCCCCACCCGCCGCCCCCCCCCCCCCTCGGGCTCGAAGAGGAGCCCCGCACGATTGTATGTAAAAGTTGTGCGGGGGAGTGTAAGCTCCGACGTAAGCTCGACGTAAGTCCGACGTAAGTCCGATGTACACCGCCGGGTATTGGTCCGACGTGGATCCGACGTCAGTTGTGTCTCAAGTTGCCGCGCAAGGCCTCCGGGGTCTTCCTGGTGACGCTGCCCGCCAGACCCAGACCCCCGACGTCATGCTGTTGTTTCCAGCGTCGACGCCGCGAGGCCTCAACCCATTCCCCGGGACCAGTTCTTCATCCTACGTCGTGTTTTGACTGCCCTGAGGCCCGGTCTAACGGCTTCCAGAGCAGAGGCCGAACAAAAAAAACAAGAATCACCCGTTGTGCTCTTTTCATGACTCGATGGGGCCGCGCAGGCCCCGGCGCCCGCTGCGACTGGGGCGCCGCCGGCGGCCGCCTCGGGGCCAGCCTCGGCGGCACATGGCCGCCGCGGGAGGCGACGTGGTGCCCGGAGCTGCCCGAGGGCGTGCCGGTGCCGCCGCGGCAGCAGGCGCACCTGCTGCCGAGCCCGGCTGCCGTGCAGGCGCAGAGGCTCGCGTACGAGAGGTCAGAGGAGGGCAAGATGCCGATACCGCTGCTCGTTCCAGAGAGCCCTCGTCGCCACGGCTGCTTCGCTGCCCTGATACGCCCGTGTTGAAGCGTAACACGTGCTGTGATCAAAACGTCTGGGTTGAGCACGGTCCGTGTTGGCTCGGCACGTGTTGGCAAACGTGCTGGCGTAGGTAATAACCGCGCCAGACCTGCGTTTTCAGGCTA
>CAUYUJ010017710.1:140000-142500 GCA_963575745.1 Prorocentrum cordatum | reverse complement strand
GGAGGAGGAGAAGAGGAGGACGAGGAGGAGGAGGAGGAGGGGACACGAGGAGGAAGGAGGAGAGGAGGGAGGAGGTGGAGGAGAGGAGGAGGAGGAGGAGGAGGCTTTTTCTTCACTCATGGGCAGGAGGAACGCCGATCCACGTCGGCGGTCCCAAGGCCTTCAGCCTCTGGAGTCGGAGGCTCTAGGCTTCTTGTAGCGCCCTCAGCCTCTGGAGCTGAGGACGCCCTTGTCCCTGCCGATGATGTACGAGTCGCACTCGTCGTAGGCGTCGTATGTCCTACTCTTGCCCACGCCATTGCTCTTCGACACGGCTTGGTCAGTCTTGGTCTCCGTCGGGGCCTGCGCCTTCGTGATACGCTCCGTGCTGACGGGCCAGTCGTACTCGGTAGACACGTGCACGCAGGAAGAGTCCGCCATGCACGCGGAGACCACGACCTTCTTAGCCTTGTCGACCTGCACCTCCTTCATGAGCTTCGAGGGTGGCTCGAACTCCGCCTTCTGGCCCCTCTTCGTCAGCACCTCCAGCTTCTCGGACTTGGTTCCGTCCTTGGTGGCCCCCTTGTGGAACCGAGTGCTCCCCAGGATCACCACGTCCTTGTCGACGAACTCGCACTGGCGCATCTCGATCTGGTTATCGAAGTGGCCGTTGTTGCCGACGATGGCGGTGTCCTGCGCGCAGCAGGCGCGCCGCCGCCGCCCCCTCTGCTGCCGCTTGGCCTCCTCCCCGCACTGGGGCAGCCAGCGCCTCTGCGCCCTCTCCGAGGAGGCCATGCTCAGCGACGTTCCGGAGCGCCGTCGCCCCGCCGTAGAGCTCGATCGGCCCGTCATGGACCTCCGCCTCGACCTTCGCTCGCAGGATGGGCCTGATGAGCTCGACCCGCGCCTGGATCTCGTGATAGGGGGCCACATGCGATCCCTGCCCCTACCCCCCACGATGTCTGAGGGGGAGGGTGGGGTGCACTTCGTTCGGGAGCTCCCAAGCGCAGTGAACCCCACCCTCCCCCTCATAAATCGTGGGGGGTAGGGGTAGGGTTCGCATGTGGCCCCCTATCGTGATCCACCTCCCTGTCCTCGACCTGCAGGTTGCCGCCGCCAGCCTGGGCCGCTCGCCAGAGGGCCACCGCTGTGGCCGCCGCCACCTGGCGAGAGCCACCAGCGCGCACAGCAGCACCGAGGAGAGCCTCCGCCATCGCGTCGGCCATGACCGCAGCCAGCTCGAACCAGGGGCGGAGCGAGCGGGCCGCTTGAGCCATAATTGCTACGGAGGAGGAGGAGGCGGAGGAGGAGGAGGAGTAGGAGGAGGAGGCGGAGGAGGAGGAGGAGGAGGAGGAGGAGAGGAGGAGCAGGACGGAGGAGGAGTGAAGGAGGAGAGGAGGAGGAGGAGGAGGAGGAGGAGGAGGAGGAGGAGGAGGAGGAGGAGGGGAGGAGGATGGAGGAGGAGAAGGAGGAGGGGAGGAGGAGAGGAGGGGAGGAGGAGGAGGAGGCGGAGGAGAAGGAGGAGGAGGAGGAGGGTGAGCAGCAGGAGGAGGAGGAGGAGGAGGAGAGGAGGAGGAGGGAGGAGGCGGAGATAAGGAGGAGGTGGAGATAAGGAGGAGGAGGAGGAGGAGGAGGAGGAGGAGGAGGCGGAGGAGGAGGAGGAGGAGGAGGAGGAGGAAAAGGCCTTTCGTCGTGATTTCTGTCACGGGCCTAGGGGGGTCTGTGGACCCCCCCTGCCTGCCCCGAACTTTGCAGACCGCCCCTCGCGCGCGCCGCCGGCCATCGCCGAGCAGGCGCGCGAGGCCAAGGCCATTCTGCAGCGGCGCGCCGAGGAGAAGATCGGGGGTGGCTCGAGGTGCCCCTGGCTCAAGGTGCCCCCAGCTCCTCGCTCCATGCTGGGAGCCCCTGGGGCCCTCTGGGCCTCGTGATGGGGTGCTCCTGAGGCCGTGGGAGCCTCCGTGGGCGTCCTTGAAAGCCCGAGGGCATCTTGGGCCATGGGCACTCCTAGCAACACCCGAGAAGAAGCTGGAGCTCACCATGCGGCGGCGAGCGCGGGGGGGAAGTGAGCAGGAGACGGCCTTCTCAGAATGCGGTGGGGCTTCTCAGAAGGCCTCGGGCCTTCTGACACGATGTCTGTGCCTTCGGGGAAGGCCTAGAAAACTTCTCAGAAGGCCTTGGGACTTCCGAGCCTTCTGAGAAGGCCCGCCCCTTCTGACTTCCCCCCCCGGGCTCGCTGCCAAACCATGCAGATCGACCGGGAGACGCTGGAGAGGGAGGCGCGCCTGGACGAGCAGACCTGCGGCCAGGTCCTGGCCCTGCACCGCGAGGCCCGGAGCCTCGAGCGAGGGCGCAAGACGTGTCCGTGTCCGCGGCCTCGCGGGCCCTGGGCCCCTGGGCCGCGATCCCGCGGATGCGGGGCGCTTCTTGTTCGCGGGTGCCCCGCGCGGATCGCATCCGTGCGACCGCGTCCAGAACCCAGACCGCGAGGGCGCGGATGCTCGGCCACGCGCAAAGGGGGGTA
>CAUYUJ010017710.1:42500-135000 GCA_963575745.1 Prorocentrum cordatum | reverse complement strand
GCGTCTTTTTCCTCATCTGTGGTGTCATCTCGCTCTGGGAACAAAGACAAAACGAATATCGTGCGCTGGAAAAAAAACTTGCGCGTAGTTACTTCTTGCGAGTCGTGGAACGCGCCTGTCCAGAGGAGGATACACGACACCCACGCCCTGGAGCGCTACGAGGCCGCCATGCGGCTCCACGCGCTGCAGGCGCAGGCCATGCAGGGCGCCGCCCTGCAGGCCCAGCTGGGCGCCGCGCAGGCGCACGCCGGCGCGCGCGCGGGCGCAAGCCCCGCCGCCGCCGCCGCCGCCAGACCGCCGTTGTGGCAGCACGCGCGCGCGCCCGGACGCCCGTAGAAAAGGTCGGCCGAGAGCGCAGTACAGTCGGGGCCCCGAAGAAGGAACCCTTTTGGTTGGGGAGGGGCTCCGCGTTCCTTGAGTGTTTCGCAGCTTGCCTCAGGCTTTCCTCAGGTTTTCGATCGGAAGTCGAAGTTCAACTTATGGAAAAAAGAGGCCTCGTTCCTTATTTGGGGTTCCTTGGGTCAAGGCCCCGACTGTAGGAAAGGTCGGCCGAGAGCGCAGCACCGGCCGCGGGCGCGGCCGAAGCGGAGCTGGGCTTCCCTGGCGTCGGATCCGCCGCATCTGGGTCGCAGACCTTCTCTCAAGTCATGAAGCACTATCGCGACGGACCCTGGCATCGCTCGGACGTGCGCTTTTTTTTTTTTTTTTTTTTTTTTTTCTCGGCGAGGACCATCGAGGAGCATCCTTGATCATTTGGCGAAAAAGCCACGCGCGAAACCGAAAAAAACACAGGGAATCGACGTCCGAGCGATGGCGAGGGACTTTTCGGCCTTTTGGGGGCCCTTACCGGGCCTCGGGGCGCGTCAAAAAATGGGTCGGGATGAAGAAGCGGTTCCAGGAATGGGTCGAGACCGCTGGGGGTCGACGTTGCGACAAACATCGTGTCGTCGTGGGCCTGACTTCGGGTCCGCCGTGCCTTGGTGTATCCAGTCGGGTCGTCGGTTAAGAAATTTCAGGTCTCCCACATGGGGTCCGAGTAGATGGGGTCGGAGGATAACGCCGCATCGCCGATGCGGCTCGATGCCGAGCCTGATTTGCTCCGCGTTGGCATCGTCGATGCACCGCCGACGTCGCCGATGCATGGGCGATGCTTCGCTAATGCATCGCTGATACATTGGCGATGCATCGGCGATACGGCGCGTTTCTCCAACCCCATCTATTCGGACCCCATCTAGCAGGCCTCTAGGAATGTGCCCAGGAGGCTTCAGACCCTGTAGGGTTCCTTCTCTAACGAGGGCGGCGGTGATATCCATGGCCAATCCACGATTGTCCTTGCCCCGGCTTCCAGACCTTGGATTCTTTATCCAAGGGCTCCGTACCCAATGTCATCACTCGAAACTTCGATGCGAACACGTGGAGGAGGAAATTGCTGCCTCAGAAAAGTGGGGCGGATATTTCCGCGGATGTCTGGCGGAGGCAGCGACGGCACAATAGAGCGGACATCGACATCAAAGGAGCTTCCGATGTAGTGCGGGCAGGTCCGCCCTGGCTGCGGATTCGCCCAGAGAACGGCGGATCCGAAGTCAGGGCTGGGGGGGCTGGAGGGCGCGAGGGTGTTCTGGGGTCGGAGGGCATGGATGCGGACAGGGTGGGGACGAAGATTGGCAGCGGCTTCTGCCCGTTTTGAGCAGGGCTCGCTGCCGATGTCGCGGCGGGCGTTGTCCAGTTGAGACAACAGCTCGCCTGCCCAGCACTGGCCGCTTTCGGTGTTGGGCATGTTTGCAGCTGGGCATCGTGACCAGCATTTCCGTGCCCGTGCTGGGAAGGCCGGCGGAAGCTGGTGGGATCACGACGACCGCTGGGCTCGCCGGTGGAGGGCGGCGGCGGCAGCGGGGAGACGCCGGCGCTGTCATGGAATCCACGGTGTCCAGAGTCGGGCGGCACGTGCTGCTCCGTGCACCACCCCGCAGTGCCCCGGCAGCACGAGTCGGCCACGCGCAGGGCCGAGCGGGGCAGGGGGGCGGGGGGCCACATGCGAACCCTACCCCTGCCCCCCACGATTTCTGAGGGGGAGGGTGGGGTTCACTTCGTTTGGGACCTCTCGAACGAGGAGTTGGATTCCGTATGGAGGATAGGAAGGAGGGGGACTAAGAAAGCAAAGGAGGATGAGGATGAGGAGAAGGATGAGGATAAGGATGAGGATGAGGATTAGAAGGAGGAGGAGAAGGAGGAGGAGGAGGAGGGGGTGTGGGAGGAGGAGGAGGAGGAGGAGGAGGAGGCGGAGGAGGAGGAGGAGGAGGGCGTGGAGACATCCCTCAAAGCATCAGAGCTGAAAGCATCACAGCTCGATCATGCATGGTATGCTGTAGTGTGTTGCGTGCATTGTGTGCTGTGCCACTTTTTTTGGAAGCACACGCGCGTGGTGCTTTCAGTGCCGTTTTTCTCTAAGCTCTCCGTTGGTTGGTTACTCGCTTTGAGCACGGAACTTCTGTTCCTCCTCTACCGTCGACTGCCGCCCCCTCCCGTGTAAGCAAATCCGTGAGTTTCAGGGAGGTCCTGGGGAGTGCGGTACTACGGGGATACAAGCGCGTTCTCGCCCTCCCTGGGTGCTGCCACCTGCGCAAACCTCGCCACTTTTGTGAGCTCCTGGGGGGCCAGCGGGGTTCGAGGCTACGGGGATTCAAACGGGACCTTACTCTCCCTCGGTGGTGCTGCGCAAGTGCTGGCAAGTTCATGGGCTCCTGGAAGGTCCAGCGGAGTGCGTGGTCACGGGGACCCAACCGAGACCTAGCGCTCCATAAGTGCGGTCATCAGCGCAATTGTTGGCATTTTCGTGAGATCCTCTGGGAGGTCCTGCGGAGTGCAGCGCTGCGGGGTTCGAAACGAGACTTCCCCTTCCTTGGTTGAGCAACTTGGTAGCTTCGCGAGCTGCTGTGGAGACCAACGTGGCGCGGTGCTACGGACGCCCCAACAAGACCTCTCCCGTCTGGGGTGCTGTTAAATGCGCAATTGCCGCCACGTTCGTGAGCTTGCGGGGGTCCAACGGAACACACGCTCTGGTGCATGCAAGCCTTAAGTCGGGCGTGTCCCCCTACAGGGGGATTTTCGACGAAAAAATAGAACATACCCTACAAATACCCCCAAAAAGGTAAAACAATATTCAAAATATAGTCCCCAGGCTACTTTTGGATTATTTGTTTTTTTATTTTCCGTCGAAGGTTCCCCCCTGTAGGGGGACACGCCCGACTTACTGCGAGCCCTCGGGGAAGGCACGCGCGGAGCAGGGATTTTTGGATAATATATATATATATATATACCGTCGAAGATTCCCCCCTGTAGGGGGACACGCCCGACTTACTGCGAGCCCTCGGGGAGGGCATGCGCGGAGCAGGGGAGAGGAGCGGGGCAGAGCCGCGGGGCGCCCGCGGGGGCGAGCCGCGGGCGCAGGCGGAGCCGCAGGCCGTCGCGCGCGGAAAGCACGCGAAGTCCTGCGAAAACTCGAACACCTGCCGTGGCCGCCGGGCGGGAGGGGAGGAGGAGGAGGAGGAGGAGGAGGAGGAGGAGGAGGAGGAGGAGGTGGAGGAGGAGGATGAGGAGGAGGAGGGGGAGGAGGAGGAAGAGGAGGAGGAGGAGGAGGAGGAGGAGGAGGAGGAGAAGGACGAGGGGCCGCAGGCCGCCGCGCGCTGAACACGCGCGACGTCCTGCGGAAACTCTAACGCTGTTCGAGGATCTCTTCGAAGGCTGGAATCCTCGAAACCTGGAGTCCTCGAACACTGGAAGCCTCGAAGATTTTGAAGATTTTTCGAGGACTCCAGGGGCGGACACTCTTCGAGGATTTCTCTTCGAAGGCATCCTCGAACCGTTTTTTCTATGATTTTTGTTGAGGGTTTGTTCGAAGGATTTGTTCCAGGATTTTATCTCGAAAGCTCGAAAACTTTCGAAAACTTTCCGCAACTTTTCGAGCACTGGAATCCTCAAAGCTTTTCGAGGATTCCAGGAGCGCGAGGTCCGAGATCAAGCAGTGATGCCGAGCGTTTCCGGCACTGGCGTTCCTGAAGATCGATGGAGAGGATTCCAAGCTCGGTGCCGCGGCGGCGCGGCAGCGAGAGCTTTCGCCTAGGGGCGCGGCGGGCCTGCTCAGCGGCCCCATCGTGTCCCTTG
Source organism: Prorocentrum cordatum (assembly GCA_963575745.1). Lineage (NCBI taxonomy): Eukaryota > Dinophyceae > Prorocentrales > Prorocentraceae > Prorocentrum > Prorocentrum cordatum. Next base: position 130,839 of record CAUYUJ010017710.1, on the reverse strand, counting down.
TGCTTTCCGACCTCCCCGCGGCTCGCGGGGACGGGGGCGCGCAGTTGTTGGCGCCCGCTTTGCCTGCATGGGGCGAACGCCGCAACGCTTTCGGCAAGAGGGGGCATGCGTGCAAGGAGAGGCCCCGCGAGGCTGAGTACGGCCCTTTTTGGGGTGACTTCCAGGCGGACCCCCAGTTGGCATGTGTGTGTGTAGACCTGCTGGCTCGGATGCCTGGCTCCCTGTGCACCGCGCATCATCTGGCGTCCGTCGAGCCGAGCGCCGGGTGAGAGCGTCTCTCGCCGCTCGCCGGGCCTCGGCTGCTTCCCCTGCGTGGGGCCTGCCTCTTCGGAGCAGGCCGCCCTCCTGTCCTCGTCCCCCTCCCTCTCTTGCTTTCTCTCTATCGCTTTCTCTCTCTCTCTCTGCCGAGGGCCAAGCCCCTGGCTCGAGGGCCGGGCGTGCCCACGGAGTGCTCGCAGCGTGACCTGGTGGCCTCGTGCTCGAGGTACAGTGTTTCGAGAAGATCTGGACGAGCTTTCGGCTTGCATCTTGGCATTTCCGTTCGAGTAATGCTCCCTCTCGATATCTCTATCTCTCTATCTTCTTTCTCTGCCTCTCCCTCTCGTTTCCACTATCTCTCTCTGTCTCTCTGTTTCTACGGTCAGGCCCACCGCGCTGCTGTGCGATATGCGAGCCATTTCCCGGCCCCCGGCACCAACGACCCGAGTTGTTCCTGACTTCCCGCCATGCGGAGCGGAGCAACGCGCTATCGTCTTGCAGGGGATCTCGTGCCGCCGGGGCCGCCGCCGCGGCACGCTCAGCAGAAGTTTCTGACCAGATCTCGCTCTCTCACCTCCAGCAGCTTACCAGCCTGGAACACATCCCTATCCCTATGCCGGGCACCTCCTCATCACGATGCCAATCTCAGGGACTCCCTTATTTCTTGAGGGCGAATCCCTAAGATTGTCATCGCCTGTTGGCGTGTCAATCTTAGGGGTAGGGATACGTTCGAGGCTGGTCAACAGCCCCTCGCCGCCCATGCTCCCGCGTGCAGTGGCGAGTCAAGCCGAGCTTCGGGCCAGTGGCGTTCTGTTGCCAGCGCCAGGCTGCCGTCGGCCGCGCTGCCTGGCTCGCGGCAGCTCGCCGCACACCCCCCGCATGTGTTGCCCCCGACTTTGTGGGCCCCTGAAACGGCAGGGCCGTTCTTTCACCGTTTCCAAAAAAATGTCCCTTGAAAATGGGAACGGCAAAGAAACGGCGACCGGAAACAGCAAGAAAACGGCTCCAGGATCGGAACCGGAGCAGGAACCGGTCAAACAACGGCGACGGGACCGGTAAGAAAACGGCGTCGGAACCGGTAAGAAAACGGCAAAACGGAACCGGTAAAAAACTGCCCTGTCGTTTCCAGGGCCCACTAAGGCCGCCGAGGAACAAACAAACGTCATACAGATCATCTTTTAGAGATCCGCGTGGATCTCTTGGATCTACGATGGATCCCCCTGGCGGAGCCTCTGGCGCCGCCCCAAGGGCGCTCCGCGTGCAAGGGAGGGGGGTCCGGCGCCGATCCAAGACATCCGCGCGGACCTCCAACAGTTTATGCCAATGCCGTCTTCTGTTCCCACGCGCCGACTCCTGCCGAAGGTCTTCGTGCCGTGGGTGCCCTCCCTCTTCCTCCCGCCCTCCGCGGCCGCTCTCCCGCCCCTTCCCCTCTCTCGCCGACGACCGAGTACAGTGCGTGCCCAGGGCTGGCACTCTACAGTGAGCGGCTTGAGTAAGGAACACTTACTTTTCAAAAGGGGCTCGGTCGTTCCTTACGGCTTGCATGCCTCCTTTACAGCTCCTTATGCGTTATTTGTAATTTATCGTTCCTTATGCGATATTCCTTGGGATAAAAAAAGGAGCTTCGTTCCTTATTTATCGTTCCTTAGGTCAGGCCGATGACTGTAGATCGCGCGCGCGGATCGCTTCCGCCGCGCTGCGACGGAGCAGTTCCTGCATGCCGTGCGGGGGGGACTGCCACGACTGCGTGGGCCTCCCGCCGAGGCGTCACCGGCCCGCTGCCGCCACCCCTGCGACTCTCCCAGTGTCAGGAGGGGAAAAAACACACAGACACAATTAATCGGCGATTCCCAGAAGATATGGGAAAATATGGGAAGTGGGGGGGAAGACAAAAACCCAGAAGATATGGGGAAATATGGGGGATATTTTTATTTGTGTGTATTTATTTGTGTGTCCCAGTTCCCCTTCACAGTGGCGCGCTCCCGCGCCGCTCGGGGCCTCGGCCCTCGCTCCTGTGGCGCGCGCCCCGGCCCGCGCCGGGTGTCGGAGCCTCCGCTCGTTCTCCGCCTGGGGGCTTGTGTGGCTTACAGTGGGGCCTCGGCCACAAGAAACCTCCGCAAGAAACCCAACCCTGGTTTCTTGGCACGCGCACCCACTGTAACTGGACCTGTACATAGGGCCTCCCAGATGGGGTCGGAGCAGAGGTCGGAGGAGGAAAAGCTGCCCGTCCCGCTAGCCTTCGCCTGTTTTTTCCAGTTTTTTTTCGCCCTCCTGGCAGGATCTGGTCGCCACCGTTGGATTCGCCTCGGAAGGCTGGTCAGAACGCACCCCGGGAGAGGTAGGGGAGTAGCAGTATCGGTACCTTTTTGATTTCCCCAAGATCGGGTCGGTTGATCGGCCCGCATCGCCGATGCATCGGCGGTGCGGCTCGATGTGGAGGCCAAACCTTCTCCACAGCGATGTCGCCGATGCATCGCTGATGCGGTGCAATCCTCCGACCCCATCTGCTCGGACCCCCTCTAGAATCGGGGGTGGACAGACCTCCTACCCTGACACGTCGATTAGTGAATTGGCCGTTTTCGGTTCGCGAGAGGGCGTCGCGGCCGTCATTTTCGCGGGTCCAGGTCCGTCGGTTTCGGTCCCAGGCCGTTTTCACTAAAGGGAGGTTTACTAAAGGGAGGTTTGTCCACTGCCGATAGGAGGCCTGTAAGAACTTGGGACTTGAAACTGCGCAGGGACCTGGACAGCGCATGCCTCGCAGCCTGCTGGCCCCGAGTGGGCTGGCCGACTCCAGAGCCCCGCTCCCGCCAGAAACTCTGTTTGGCAAATCGTGCAGGAAGCGTGTCTCGGCCTCCCTCCAGCACTGGCCCCTCACCCGCCCCCTCGCCCCCATCTCCACAATCTACGTCGCAAGCCATTCCCACCGGATGGCGCACCTCAAGGTGTAACCTCTGTCACATCCAATGGCATAGCACATGGCGTAAGATATGGATCGCGCAGCCCATGGCGCAATCCATAGTGCTACCAATTGCGCAGCACGGCGCAACCCTTTACGCAAACAAGGGCCCGCTCAACGGCGCCACCCGGTGCACAACACCTTGCGTATCACATGGGTGACGCAGCAGGCGGAGCAACCTACGACGCGCCATACGCAGCCTGTGGCGTGACCCGTGATCCAAACCATGGCGCAGCCCGTGGCGCAATGTGTAGCAGACCTTCTGGCGCAGCCCGTGGATGGCGCAGCCTGTTGTGCTGTCGACGGCCCAGAGTGGTTTGCGCCTGCAGGTTCGACGGGGCTGTGCCCACTCTATGCTCGCTGTCCGGGCTGGCGGTGGGGGCGAATTGATTCGATGGCGCATTGATTCGGGGGGGGCATGTGGTGGATCTAGCTCGGGAGGGAGGGAGGGAGGAGAGGGGAAGGCGAAGGGGGGGGGAGGGAGGAGGGCAAGAGTCGACGGCGGCTGCAAGCCTGAGAGGGGGGGGGGTGACTGGTCAAGAATTGAGCAGCGCTTCAGCCCAGGCCCCACGCTGCCGGGCCGAAGCTGCCAAGGCCCCTCGGGCCCGAGCCTCTGGCGTGCTGGGCCTTTTGGATGCTCGCTCCCTGCCCCGCGATTCCTGCCGGGAAGCCCGCTGCACACGACGCGGCCGGCTCGGCCGAAAGCCGGAGGGACGTGCGGCCCCGTATCTGCCCAGCTCGCGGCCCCCGCACGTCCAGGCAGCGGCGGGCCTTTCGCACGCGTGTGTTCCAGCAGTTGGCCTCCGTATGTTCACCTGTTCTAGGCCTCCCAGTTGGCCTCCGTATGTTCACCTGTTCTAGGCCTCCCACATGGGGTGCGAGCAGATGGGGTCGGATGATCGCGCCGCGTCCTCGATGTATCGCCGATGCGGCTCGATGTGGAGCCCGATTTTCTCCACGCCGGCGGCGCCGGTGCATCACCGATGCGTCGGCGATGCATCGGCGATGCGGTGCGATCCTCCGACCCCATGAGTTCGGACCCCGCTTGGGAGGCCTCTAATTTTGCTCCTGATTCTCGAGTCTCCGGCCTGGGCCAGTGAGTTGTGCTCGGAACCTCGGCCAGGCGTGCCCAGCGGATCGTGTCGCCAGTGCGCCGCGCTTGTGCGCGCTCGTGGCTCGTCCGTCCGCCACTCGTCCCCTGGGCTTCCTTCCCTCCTTTCCAAACAAATCTGCACGGCGAGTCCAGCCATTAGGCAGTCATCCACGGCAGCTTCCGCTCGTCGGAAGTAAAGCGAGGGCGGTACCGCCGGCGGAAGGCTGGCGGAGGGCCGGCGGAGAGGAAGATCGGCACCCCAAGAGATGGCACTCTTTTTTTTTTGCTCCAGGGGTTCCAGAACGCGCCACGGGCGCCCAGGGCGTGCAAACACGGCAGGCTCGAACGGCCCTCTGTGGCGCAGGTGCGTGGAGTTGCGCACAGCTGCGCTGCTTAGTTTACCAGCCTGGAACATATCCCTATCCCTATGCTGGGCATCTCCTCATCACGATGCCAATCTTAGGGATTCCCTTATTTTTTGAGGGCGCATCCCTAAGATTGTCATCGCTTTTTGGCGTGTCAATCTTAGGGATAGGGATGAGTTCGAGGCCGGTAATTCGTGTGGAAGCCAGGCCGGTTCGCGGGCCTGAGCGGGCAACGCTGCGCCTACCGCCTGCCGCCTTCCCGCCTGGCTCGTCCGCTTGTCCGTCCTCTTCTCGGGCATGGCCTCCCTGGCTCGGGCGCGCTGCCCCGTGGCCGAGGGTGGAGGAGTACATGGCCAGGAGCTGTGGCTTAGGCGCGTCGCTGCGCCGGTCCTGGTCCACCGCGCTGCGGCTGGACGCCACGCTATCCACGTCTTTCAGGAGGGGAAAAAGCACACAGACACAATTCATCGTCGCTCCCCAGGAAAGTATGGAAAAATATGGGAAGTGGCGGGGAAGACAAAACTCCAGAAAGTATCAGAAAATACGGGGAACCATTTTATTTGTGTGTATTTATCTGTGTGTCCCAGGGCCCCATTCAGTCTTGGTCCCCGCGCGTGCGCGTCCCGAGCCTTTCCGAGCCCTCCACCCCGCGGGAGCGGAGCGGCGCGCCAGCCGCTCGCAGGGCACGGCGGGCCGCCGGGGGCCGCCGCAGCGGCACGGTGCGCAGACGCTCCCCTGCCGTAGTGCTGCGGACGGCGGAGGCCCGCTGGGCGCAGCCGCAGGCGCCTGTGTGAGCCCTGGCAGAGATCGGGCAGCCGCCTCACGGGGTCCGCAGCGCAGGAGCTGCTCGACAAGATGGACGGCGGAGGCCCGCTGGGCGGACGGCGGACGCGGAGGCCCGCTGGGCGCAGCCGCAGGCGCCTGACAGGAGCGAAAGAAGGACGTACACGTACATGAATCTACGCTGGTGTCGAGAGTGCGCATGGCGCGAATGTTCGTATCGCGCGGCGGGTCTCGCTGATCGAGGGGCCGTGTTCATGTACATAGTTGGGGGCGTACGTCCTATGTGGGCTCCCTAGCCTGTGAGACCTGGCAGAGATCGGGCAGCCGCCTCACGGGTCCGCAGCGCAGGAGCTGCTCGACAAGATGGACCAGGGCGGGAAGATATTGGACCTGCACTCGCAGCTGCAGTCCCTGGCCGACGAGCTGGACGAAAAGGCCGAGGGGGGGGGGGGGAGACCCAGAGGAGTACAGGGTAATCATGTACCGCCTCCCGTGCCTCACGTTCGCCCTCTTGGACCTCCTGGGATGCCCTCGTCTCCACGGCTGGATCTAGATCCGTCGCTGCCAGCCTTAGGGGCTATTTTGGGGAGTCCTTTCAACGTGCGGAAGATATTTGGATCTCCAGGCGTGCAAATCTCACACGAATTCTTCCTTGGAATCTCCGGTTTCAGGGGCCTCCTACAGAATCTCGAGCTAAATCTCCAGGAAATCCCCCCGACCCGCTTTGGTAAAAGTCTCTAGTAAAGTCTCGAGCGAAACTCCTCCCCCCATGGAATCTCCAGCGAAATCTCAGGCACATTTTCCCTCCGTTGAAATCTCTTGCGAAATCTCCAGCGAATGCCCCCCCTTTGGACATGTCTCAGGCGTCCCTGGGGACATGTCTGGCAAGATCTCTGGACACATCCACCCCCGCGAGAATCTCTGGATCAATCTTTGGGTTTTTCGCGCGAGCTTGCCAGACTCTGGACACCAGATCTCCGAACCAGGAAGGGCGGGAGGAGCACGAGACCTTTTCACTTGTGTGGTCTTCGCATGCCCTGCCTGCTCTCGCGGGGCCTCCCGGAGGGGCGGGTGGTGAGGACACGAGGCATTGCAAATCTACTCTTAAGTAAAGCTTGTTCCTCTACAGGAAGAATATTCAAAAGTAGTAAAACATAGTATGAGGACGATTTAGTGTTTTTGTTTGCTATTTTGGAGTACTGTTTGACCATTTTCAATTTGTCCTTAAACATCCGCCTGTCGGAGGACATGCCCGACCTACATAGATTGGTGTTTGGATGCCCTGCCCGCTCTGGCGGGGCTTCCCTGGAGGGCAGGGTGGGCACAAGACCTTTAGAGCACTATGGTTTTTGTCGAGAACCCTGCCCGCTCTGGCGGGGCTTCCCTGGCGGGGCGGGTGGGGCACGACATGTTTTCAACGGCATGGTTTGCGAGTAACCTGCCCCCTCTGGCGTGGCCTCCCTGGAGAGGTGTGGTGGTGGTGGGGTGGGGTGGGTGGGTGGGTGGGGCGGGGGGGGGGGGGCAAAACCATGTACCTAGTATGGTGTTCGAGTTCCACGCCCGCTCTGGCGGCCCCCCTAGAGGCTTGGGACGGGCACAGAACCCTGCAGACTTTCTGGCGGGGCTTCCCTGGAGGAGGGGGTGGGACACGAGACGTGCCAAAGATGTTGTGCTGTGAGTGCCCCGCCGCTCTGACGTGGCCTCTCCTGGGTGGGTGGAAGGGGCACGGGGCCTTGTAAGCGGTGTGGTTTGCGGGAGCCTTCTGCCTGTCCTGGCCGGGCCTCTCCCTGCAGGGGGTGGAGGAGGAGGAGGAGGAGGAGGAGGAGGAGGAGGAGGAGGAGGAGGAGGAGGAGGAGGAGGGGCGCGGAACCTCGTCAGTGATCTGGTTCTCGAAAGTGCGGTTTTTCGAATGCCCTGCCCATCCTGACGAGGCGTCCTGCTGTCGGGCGGGGTGGGGGTGGGGCGAGAAGCCTGCCAAATAGCATGTCCTGCGAGAGCCCTGCCCCCTCTGGCGGGGCCTCCCTGGAGGGGCTGGGCGCGACGCGACGCGTTGTGTACATCCCTGGGCCTTTGGGCGCCGTGCCCGCTCTGGCGGGGCCTCCCGGGAGGGGTGGGGAGGGCCAGCTGCGACCATGGATGCTTGTCGGCCCTCCGGTCGGGCCCTCTCGCCGCCGCCGTGGCCGGACGCGGCTCGGGCCTCTCTGGTTCTGAACGGCCCCAGCCAGTTTGAGGTATCTGCATGTCCGCGCGCGCGCGAAGCGCGCTAAACGGTGCGTTGTGTTTGTATGTGTGTGTGTGTGTGTGTGCACTTCCGCGTGGGAAGCGCGCGACACGGTCGACAGTCCTTCCAGTTCCGCGCGCGAGCCGCGCTATACCTTCGCGCGCGAAGCGCGCTACACGGCTTAGACCATTTCCACAACCGCGCGCGGGACACGCCTAACGGTTTGAAGCATTTACACATCCCTGTGCGGAGCGCGCTTGACGGTTTACAGTTTTCGCACTTCCGCGCGCGCGAAGCGCTCAACGGCTTACATTGCGTCCAGCTGCCCAGCCCCGCGCGCGCGAAGGGCGCCACACTGTTTCAAAGATATGTGCGCCTCCGCGCGCGGAGCTCTCGAAAGGGCTGGCAGCATTGGCAGCTGCGCGCTCGGAACGTGCTACACCGAGTGCCGTATCTACACCTCCGCGCGCGAAGCGCGCGAAACTGTCTACAAGAGCTTCATCTCCCCGCGCGAAGCGCGCTGCACGGTTCATAGTATTTGCACGTCCGCGCGCCGTTCGCGCGGAACGGTGCACAGTATGGGCAGCCCCGCGCGCGAAGGGCGCTGAACCAGTTTACAGTTTTAGGCATACCTGGGCGGCCGCGCCCATAGGCATACTCTACGCCCACCCCGAAGCCCACCCTGAAGGCCTATGATCTTCCCGGGAATTTTTGTCCAGAGGATTTCTCGGGAGATTTCTTTGGGGGGCCGCATGGATTTCCGAGGGCTACCAGTAGGGCCTACCCCCAGGCTGACCCCAAACTTATCCTGAGAGCCTACCCCTACGCCTAGGTGTACGCTAGGCCCACCTGTTAGGCTCACCCTGAGCCCTACCGCAGAACTGCCTCAGCGGCACTGCCCCCAGGCTTACCCTAGGTCTACCCTGGGCTTACCCCCCCAGCCTACGCCCAGGCCTGCTCTGTGCCTAGCCCCTAGGCTGGGGATTGTCCATGAGTTTGACCTGGAGATTGTCATATGACCTCCGGATGGTAAGCCTACCCTAGGCCTGCTTCCTTTCAGGCGTTGGCTTCACCCTCAGGGGCCTACACTTAAGCCTGGGCCGACCCTAGGCGTACCCCTAGAGTCCACCCCTGGGACCCACCTCTTGGGCCCTACCCTTAGGCCTACTCTAGGCCTGGCCGGGGAGCCTACCCCTAGGTTTAGCCTAGGCCTAGCCGTAGGCCCTACCGCTAGGCTTATCCTAGGCCTATCCTGAGCCCCCCCCCCCAGTGCGTTTTCGTTGACTTACCCCGGGGGCCAGCCAAGTACATCAAACATTGTACACCGTGCGCGGAGACGTGAGGCTACCGTGCACCGTTCAGCGCGCTTCGCGGGCGGAGGCGTGAACACTGCACACCGTGTAGCGCGCTTCGCGCGCGGAGGGGCAAAGATTGTAAAAAGTTGAGCGCGCTTCGCGTGCAGAGGTTTAAGGTACTGTAACCCGTTCGGCGCGCTGTGCGCGCGGAGGTGCGCGCTTCGCGCGCGGAGGGGCGAACACCGTAAACCGTTTCGCGCGCCTCGCGCGCGGGGGGGGGGGGGCGGGTCTTGCAAGTCTTCCAGCGCGCTTCGCGCAGGAGCGAGTTCTGTAGCACTGCTTAACGCGCTGCGCGCACGGAGGTATGGATTGTAAGCCGTGTAGCGCGCTGCTGTTCGCGCGGAATGTAAGCCGTTCAGCGCGCATCGCGCGCAGAGGCGTACATACCGTAGCCCGTGTAGCCCGCTTCGCGCGCGGAGGATGCAGTCTTGTGAGCCGTTCAGCGTGCCTCGTGCGCGGAAGAGCGGAGACTGCAAGCCGTGGAGAGCGCTTCGCGCGTCTGGATGGGCAGCTGTTGGAAACCCTTCCGCGTGCTCCGCGCGCGGAGGGGCGACTCCTGTAAGCCGTTCAGCGCGCTTCGCGTGCGGGGGCACGCTTCGTGTAAGCACTTTAGCGCGCGCCTCGCGCGGAGGTTCGCGGTGGGCCGCCAGAAGGGCCGAAGAAAGCCCCAAAGTCCACCAAACAAATCCAACAGGGGTGTCGAGAAGGCCCCAGAGGATAGTTCTACGAGAGTTCCGAGGGCCCCAAGTTGGCGCCAGGTGTAGCCCGAAGGCGCGCCCCTTGGCGCTCTCGCAACACAAGGCTCGTGAAGGCCCACCCTTTGATGGGCCCATTTTCCACCACCACCACCATAGGTAGGAGGAGGAGAAGGAGAAGGAGGAGGAGGAGGACCTCCTCATCCTCCCTTCTACCCCGTCCTACATATGGTAGTGGTGGCGGAAGCTTTGCCCATCACCCCGTCTTCTCCGTCGCCTTCGCCATTGCCACCATCGCCGTCATGACACTCGAGGCGCTGAACTAACGACCGATCTGGGCGAAGGATAGACTTCGAGCTTCCGGGCCGCACTAAGAGATTTACCTTGTTCCCCAATCAGAGCTTGCCTCTGTAGGGGTCCTAGCGGATTCATATGGTTAGGTTAGGTTTGTCGCCGATTTTCGCGGCACGCCCGGGTGCCCAGGTGCCCAGGGTTGCCTGGGTGCCCGGGGGGTGCCCGGGGGTGCCCGGGTGCCCGGGTGCCCGGGTGCCCGGGCGTGCCCAGGCGTGCCCAGGGGTGCCCGGGGGGGCCCTATAGCCCTAAAGCCCAATAGCCCTATAGCCCTATAGCCCTACAACTCTATAGCCCTATAGCTCTATAGCCCTATAGCTCAATAGCCCTGTAGCCCTATGGCCCCCTACCCCTATGCCCCTGATTTGGGTTTCTCTCTGGTATCATGGAATTTGTCAGGGGCCACGAATGCCTCTCGTCTCATGCTGGAGGCCAAGGGGGGGCTCCTCTGGGGCCTCGTGGGGGCTCCTGGGAGGCGTCTCCAGTGCCGTTTCGGAGCCGCTGGTGGTTTCCACGGGGGCCCCTGCGGGACCTCTGGGGCTGGGGCCCCTGGGGGCTTATGGGGCCTCTTGGGGGGACGTCTTGGGGTGCCTCTGGGGGGCCCGGTGGGGGCGCGCTGGGGGTCCTGCCGGCCAATTTGCCAGGAAGGGCTTCTCGAGGCCGCTCGGCTTCTCGGTCACGGGCCCCCGCTCGGGGCCTCTTTTGAGCGTCTGCTTGGGCCATCCTGGGGGCCCCACGGGGCCTTCTTGGGGGGGTCTCCTGGGTCGTCCTGGAGGCCCCCTGGGCCAGGCCGTCTTGGGGCCCGATGGGGTCTTGCTCTGGTTGTGTGTTGGGGACCTCCTCGGGAGCTGTTTGGGCGCGCTCTCTTTGGGTTTTGGAGGGCCAGGGTCGGCGAGCACGTGAGCATCTTCGCACAGGAGAGACCTCGTGTTGCTGTCGTTTGGGATCCAACAAGGGCCAGATTTGACTCTGAGATCCTGTTTGGCATTTAGTGAAGGCAGGGCTTACTTTGAGATTTCGTTTGGGATTCAGCGGGGGGCTGGTTTTTTGGTTGTAATAGATGGTTTGGGTTTTGCAGAGGCAGTATTTCGCTGGATGTTATGTTTGAGATTTCGCAGGGGCGGGAGACTTCGTTGGAGATTTTGTTTGAGACTTCGTAGTGTCACGGTTTCGTTGGACATTTGTTTGGGGAGTCCATTTCGGATTTTCGTAGGCGTGATTTCATCGGAGATTTCGTGTGATCTTCTCGCGTGGCTAGATTCGTTGTGAGATTGTTGCTTGATTGGTTTCGTTGAAGATTTTGTTGGGAGATTCCAGATGTGGACCCAGGTCTGCGGCAGCGCCAGTTCTGAGGCTTGGTTCACTTCGAAATCCTGGTCAGAACGCGCCCCCAGGAGAGGTCCAGGGAGCAGCGGCATCTTACCAGCCTCGAACGTATCCCTATCCCTAAGATTGACACGCCAAAAGGCAATGACAATCTTAGGGATTCGCCCTCAAAAAATTAGCCTGGCGAAAGACCCAACCATATGCAGTTGTGGGTATCGCATTCGGGGAAGCCCCCTTATGGGGCCACGAAGCGCTGTACTGGATGGGGGGGGGGACGCATGCGGGCTGTGCCGCTGGGACCTTCGGTGGAGCTCTCGATGGGGCCACGAAACGCTGTACTGGGTGTGGGGAGGACGCATACGAACTGCGCCACTGGGACCTTCGGTGGAGCTCCCTATGGGGCCACGAAACGCAGTACTGGACGCATGCGAGCTGCGCCACTGGGACCTTCGGGGGAGCTACCTATGGGGCCACGAAGCGCTGCCCTGGGTGGGGGGGGGGAGGGGGGGCGCATGCGAACTGCGCGACTGGGGCCTTCGGTGGAGCTCCCTATGGGGCCACGAAACGCTGCCATGGGTGGGGGAACCGCATGCGGGCTGTGCCACTGGGACCTTCGGTGGAGCTCCCTATGGGGCTACGAAGCGCTGCCCTGGGTGGGGGAACCGCATGCGGGCTGTGCCACTGTGACCTTCGGTGGAGCTCCCTATGGGGCTACGAAACGCTGCCCTGGGTGGGGGAACCGCATGCGGGCTGTGCCACTGTGACCTTCGGTGGAGCTCCCTATGGGGCTACGAAGCGCTGCCCTGGGTGGAGGAACCGCATGCGGGCTGTGCCACTGGGACCTTCGGTGGAGCTCCCTATGGGGCTACGAAACGTGTGAGGGGTGTGCCGAGAGCAGAGGCAAGGAGGGGGAGGAGGGAGGAGGGCGAGGAGGGGGAGGAGGAGGAGAGGAGGTGGGACGCGGGGCGCTGTCTCTTCAAAACGAGGACCCAACACCACAGGATGGTTGGGAGCAAGGGAATCCCTAAGATTGGCATCGTGATGAGGAGATGCCCAGCATAGGGATAGGGATATTTGTTTTCATCAGGCTGGTAAGCATCGGTACTTGTTTGGTTTCCCCCGGGAGGGGGGGGGTCCTAGTGCCGGGCCCTGCGGCTCAGCGTGTCGCCCCGCCGGTTCTGGCCCACCACGCTTCGGTGCGGCACGCTGCCCATCGGTCGTTGAGAGTAGGTCTATTCTTGGCATCGCTCGGACGTGTGCATTTTTCCTTCGGCGAGGTCCATCGAGGAGCATCCCTGAAAAGCACGCGCGAAACCGAAAAGAACACAGGGAATGGCCGTCCGAGCGATGGCCAGCCCATCGGTCGTTGAAAGTAGGTCTATTGGGACTACCAGATTCCAGATCTACGTGAGGCGCCATCCTACTTCAGGGATCGAGCGGCTTCCCCTTTTCCGTCCTCCTTAAGGGGGCCCGCGGAAACCCCTATCTACTTTCAACGCCTTCCTGCTTCCTGTTTCTGCCTACGTCCTCCGACTGGTGGGTGGCCGTATCCCAGTCCCCAGGCATCCACGTCCCGAGCCTTCCCGAGCGAGCCCCGCCCCGCGGGGGAGGGGGGGGGAAGGGCGACACGCTGCACGAAGTCGGCGGCGCGCCCAGCGGGGAAGGCAGAGAGGGGGGGGTTGGCCTTCGCAGAAGGCTCAGAAGGCCTTCGGCAGTCTTCGGCCCTCCTCCTCCTCCTCGTCCTCCTCGTCCTCCTCGTACTCCTCCTCCTCCTCCTCGTCTTCCTCGTCCTCCTCCTCGTCCTCCTCCTCGTCCCGCCGCGCCCGGCCTCCGAAGCCACGAGGGGCTTCCGAGAAGGCCTGCCCCAGCGTTTTTCCCTCTTCGGCGCGCCGCCGACGTCAGAGGGACCCCTCGCCAGAGATGTATCCTTGGTGTGCGGTCGGGGCTCAAGAGACGGGGGTCAATGCACACGGGGGTCAGCCAGGGCACCGCATCCTGCAGGATCCTGCGAAGACCCCCTCTGGCTGACCCGCGTCAGCGAGCCGCTCGTGGCCGCGAGGCGGCCGCGCACATTGGCCGACCCGGGTTTGCGAAGACCTGCGTTGCAGTTTTTTTGTTCCTGCATTGCATTGTTCCTTGCAGGAGGAGGAGGAGGAGGAGGAGGAGGAGGAGGAGAAAGAGAAAGAGGAGGAGGAGGATGACCCGGGTCTGGATTGACCCGGGTCAGATGATCCCCGATGCGGCGTTGGGGGCCAAGCCTCCGCGCGCACGCCCCCTTTTGTCGCCCCGGGCGCAGCGATCGGCACGCCGCGCACCCGAAGGTCTCTCTTGCCTGGTGGCACTCTGGCGGGTACAGTGAGCGGCTTGAACAAGGAGCACTTACGTTTCAAAAGGGGCTCGGTCGTTCCTTAGGTTTGCATGCGTTAGTTATCGTTCCCTATGCGGTATGTACTATTTATCGTTCCTTATGCGTTATTCCTTGGGATAAGAAAGGGGCTTCGTTCCTTATGTATCGTTCCTTAGGTCAAGCCGATGACTGTAGTGGGTCGAAGAGGTGAAGAGGAGCGCAGAGCAGCAGCTACACCAGCAGCCTGGGAAGTGTTGGCAGCAGTAGTGCTGCCAGCAGCGGCACCATCAGTCTGTCAGTCTGGCTGCTTTGGGCGCTGGTGGTGGTCATGATCTCAATGTTGGTGACACTCCATGTCTAGTTCGTGACGTCCGGGAAGCTCTTAGTGGCGCGATTGCTGTGAGTGCAGTCGTTTCAACTGTCATGCCAACACCTATTTCAACTTGTTACGTTTTTCCGTGTTACCTCCTCAACGTCCCTATCGATCCCGTCTGGGAGGCGCGTTGTTTCTTTGTCACCCTCATTTCGTGATTCGAGTCGCCCTAGTTTCGTTTGTGGCGCTCTTTGTCGCTCTGCCTTCTTTCTGTCCAGCCTTCGGCATACCCCAAGGTCGAAGGGAAGCTCAATGCAAACGAGAACGCCTTCTTCCTGGCCTACAAAGAATTCATGTCACCCGCGCCCTTCTCCAGACTCTTAATGCTATTGCTGATGAGGTGTGCATCGCTTCGTATTTCGCTGGCGATAGTCGGCCACATGTAGGATCAGTCGGGCATGTTGTACAGCTGAAGGCGGACGAAGCCAGCCCCCCCCCAAAGGAGGATCAGCCACCCCTTGCGTCGTTCGGCCGAAACGTCCCGTCCAGCCATCAGAAACGCAATGCCTGATGTATTTGGAATGTCTGAGGCGTACAGGAGCACCTGTCAATCGTCGGAACACGTCGCGACTTCGAAACATACTGCAATCATGGCTGTCCGCTCTGACGGGATATCGGACGGCGAGGTTGAGATGCAGGAGACAGTCGTAGTAGGAGCAGGAGGAGCCCGAGGGCGGCGAAGAGGAGGACGAGGAGACAGAGGAGGGAGCGGGCGACGAGGATAGGGAGGAGAAGGGAGTGTGAAGGGCAGGGAGGAGGGAGGTGGGAGGACGCACCGAAGCAGCGAGGAAGGATGTTTGGGCCGACGATGTGTTTCTAAAACGTGTTCGAAGGCTTCCGAACGTTTCGGGAGGTCCTCGGGGCCCACGTGAGCTTGGCATCGCTCGGACGTGTGCATTTTTCCTTCGGCGAGGACCATCGAGGAGCATCCTTGATCATCTGGTGAAAAAACCACGCACGAAACCGAACAAAAAGCACAGGAAATGGACGTCCGAGCGATGGCCAGCCCATCGGTCGTTGAAAGTAGGTCTATTGGGATTGCTAGATTCCAGATCTACGTGAGGCGCCTTCCCACTTCAAGGATCGAGCGGCTTCACCTTTTCCGTCCTCCTTAAGGGGGCCAGCGGAAACCCAATCTACTTCCAACGCCTTCCTACTTCATGCTTCTACCTACGTCTTCCGACCGATGGGTAGCCGTATCCCAGTCCCCAGGCATCCACGTCCCGAGCGACGCAGAATAGTGGGTTCGTCTTCACCGGCACTGGCGCGCAAGCTGCCCGCGCAAGCTGCCCGCGCGCCAGCGCCGTCGTCCCCAAGGTGGCGTGCCGCGCGCGCGGCGCCTGCGTACGTCACTGCGCAGGTCCGCTATGGCATCTCGCGCGAGCCCCTTTCTTGCCGTCGCTCACGTCGTGTGTGCTTCCATTCGTTGAGCTTCGACCGAGAGAGGCTTGCTCTCGACCCTCGGATCAAAAGTGTGTTTCCAGTCGCTGCGCCTCGTCGGGGGCGTTCGGGGGCGGGGGCCGCCAGAGCGTCTTGGCGCCCGAGACCCGCCCACTCGTGGCCCGAATGGTCGACTGGAGGGGGCGGAAAAACAGAAGAGAGGGGGGGGGTCTGATCGTCACCCACCGAACCACCCCAACCCAACTTGAAGACCTCAGTTTGGCCCTCCATTCCCAGTGGGTGGGGGGGCGTCAGGGAGTATTGAAAGAACACATGTTCGGGTCCTCGGGTCTTCGGGTTAGGTTGGGGTGGTCTGCTAGGTAGTCAGCTGGTGAATGAGGAAGGCTCCGAGGGGAAAAGGCTCGCCAGGAGGGGGGCGAGGAGGAGGAGGAGGAGGAGGAGGAGGAGGAGGAGGAGGAGTCGGCCTCCTTCTCTTTGTGTTGCCACTCTGGTGATTCGTTTTCAGCTGGAATGAGACGGGTTCGTCTTCCTCCTTCTTCAGCCGATCGTGTTTTGAGTATTGGAAGCTGTCAGTGTTCGCATGAGGTGCCCTAGGCTTGTTTGAGTTGCTGTTGCGCCACCCAGCGTCTCCGCCCCCATCTACCCCCAGCCGCCTCAGAGAACGTCTCCTCGCCAGCTGAGGTTTGCGGAAGTTTCCCCCCCGAGCTTCCAGGGGCCATCGCAGGCAGCCCCAAGCGTTTTGTCTGTTGCTGCACCGTGCAGGGTATCCGCCTCCTCCTCCAGCAGTCCCGCGTGTTGGGCGCACCCCTCTTCCTTCCTCCGCCAATTGCCGCCCGGTGCCAACGTAACTCGGTAAACCACGTCGATCAGCCCATCCGAAGCGCGCGCGTGCCTTCCACGCAGAGACCGGTGCGCGCCAGGGTCCGCCCCACAGGTGGGGCTGTTGGGCCCTCTGAGCTGCAGAAACGCAGGTGGCTGGGCGAGCGGCAGGGAAGCGGCATTCCCAAGAGCCGTCTGCATCTTCAATCTTCATCAATCCTCCTCCTCCTCCTCCTCCTCCTCCTGCTCCTCCTCATCCTCCTCCTCCTCTTCCTCTTCCTCTTCCTCCTCCTCCACCGCCTCCTCCAGGGAGAGGGAGCGGCGAGCCCTGGGTCCGTGCGCAATGGGCGCAGCCATGCACCCATCCACCCGACCGCTCTGTCAGGTGCCCCTCGGCGGTCCCAGGAGCTCTCCGCATGTACTTTTGCCACAGGATGAATCCCAGCGGCATCTTGAAGATCCACATAAACAGATCGCGGCGCGCAACCCGGCGAGCGCCCGCGCGCGCCTCAGCACAGCCGAGGAGACTGCGTCAACCAGGGTGGCGCCCCCTTACAACGCGCTCGACACGACAGAAGGATACGACATGACGGCTTCGTCAGCTGCGCCAAGCTGTGCGACCAGGCGGGCCCTCAAGGCAGCCTCTACCCATCGGGTGTTGCCGAAGGTGTCCCGTGCCCAAGGTGTCCCCAGGATTTCCGGAAGGCCCAGATAGCCTCCCGAGCACCCTCCACGAGACCCAGAGGGCACCCGAGGCTCCATGCTGGTGCGAAGGGTTGGGGACACCTCGGTCCAAGACCACTTCTAGCAACACCCAGTTTCAGCCTTGGGCCTCTGGCCTTCCATGCGGCCCTCGAGCTGACCGGGCGCCCTCGGCTTGGCATCGCTCGGACGTGTGCATTTTTCCTTCGGCGAGGTCCATCGAGGAGCATCCTTGATCATTTCGCGAAAGAACCACGCACGATACCGAACAAAAGCACAGTAAATGGACGTCCGAGCGATGGCCAGTCGGTGGCAGCGCCGGTGCTCGCCTGCTGCGCGGCTGGCTGGCAGGGCACCGGCACGCGCTGCCCCCAGCAGCCGCAGCGCCGCGGCGCTCAGCTGCGCGGGCGCGCACGCCGTGCGCCCCTCGGCGCGCGCGGCCCGTGGGCCACGCGCGCTGGCCGGCTCGGCAGCAGGGCCCGAGCTGCCATGGCTCGCGCGCAGCTCAGGGGAGGCCGAGCTGAGACAGCGGTGGTTGGCCTTCGGGGGGGGGGGGCCCTTCGTGGGCCCTGGAAACGACAGGGCCGTTTTTTTACCGGTTCCGTTTTTGCCGTTTTTGTTTGCCGGTTCCGACGCCGTTTTCTTACCAGCTCCGTCGCCGTTTTGTGACCAGTTCCGGCTCCGGTTCCAATCCCGGAGCCGTTTTTTTTGCCGTTCCCGGTCGCCGTTTTTTTACCGTTTCCATTTTCAAGGGACATTTTCTGGAAACGGTGACAAAACGGCCCTGTCGTTTCCGGGGCCCACAAAGGGGGGGCCTCGTCGCCAGGGCCGGACGCAGCTCGGACGAGTGGTGCATTTGGACTCCCCGGGAGGCGTCTGGGGACCGAGTCCGAGCCGCCGCTGTCTCAGCTCGCCCTGCGCCGATCCGCGCCGCTCGGCGCGCCAGAAGTGTCAGCGTGCCCGCGGCGCCCCCAGGATCTGCAAGGAGGCCTGCGGCCTCCAGGTCACCCTTCGCGAGGCCCAGTGGGCCAGTGGGCCCCAGAGGTTCCATGCCAGGGCCGAAGACACCTTGGGCCAGAGGCACCCTTTCGGTCGGGAGCTTCGGCTCAGCGCGTCGCTGCGCCTGCCTCTGGCCAGTCCACGCCTCGGCACGACACGCTAGTTTTCAAATGTCTGGTCCTCAGGCGCCAGCGCCTCTGGTTTTTTCAAGCCGCCCGCCCCGCGGAGCGGAGCGACACACTGTGGTGTTGCAAGCGGTAGCGCGTCGCTGGGGCCGCCGCCGCGACACGCTAAGCAAAAAAGTTCCTGACCGTAGCAGCCCCCGAGCGGCCTTCATTGCCATTGACGCGGCGGAAAAATTTGAGCGCGGCGAGCACGTCGGCGGGGCAGGGTGCGCGTGCAGCCGCCCCCAACGCTTGCTCTGCCCCTTTCTGCACACCGTGCGCTCGTGATGCTTCAAGGGGAGGCTAAGCTTTGCTGTGCCAACTTACGCCCTGTGTTTGCTACGGCGGGGGCGTTCGGTGAGGAGTAGACCCAGGAGGCTTCAGAACTTGGGGGTCCTTATCCAATGAGGGCGGTGGTGGTATCCATGGCCACTCCACGATTGGAGTTTCACTGGCTTCCAGACCTTCCAGACCCTGGATTCCTCATCGAATGGTTTCTTACCCAACACCCTCACCGCAGTCCGTTCTGGCATATGGCCCGCCAAGGACAGACAGAGGTAAACAGTGCCAGGAATGATCAGCATTGGGGGTGTGTAGACCTATACGGCTTCGGCGGCCCCGCCGTTCTCTGCCTCGTACCCCGGTTGTGATTGGGGTGCCATCCCAGAGTGGCCTTGTTTCCCCCCATTCCGCCCTCCGTCCTAGTTTTCCTTCCTGCCGGTGGCAGGTTTCGTTCTCCTCTGCCTCCTCCATGGTTTTGTATGGCAGAGCCTCCTGGTCTTGTGTGTCGCCCTTCTCCTCCCGTTTCTCCGCGCACGCCAGGTTCACTGTCCAGAAAGAGTTCAAGGAGCTGAAGCAGAAGGCGGCCCACAGCCTGTCTGAGAGCGAAGCCACGCGACGCGAGGAGGACTGCCGAATCTAGAAACATGGCACTGAAGGGCTTATCCAGCACTCAGAGAGCACCCCACCTTACACGCGTGTGTCCATATAGCCGGGTGTGTGTTAGCATGCGTTCTCCGCCTTTGGCTGCCCCTGCCTACTAGCCCTCCCGCCACTCAGTCCCCACTCCGAGCCGCGTTGTTGCTGTGAGATCTGCAAGTTCGCGGCATAAGGGAAGCTCATTGTATTCTGCTTCGCCGTCCTTCTCATCTACGTTGCCGTGAACACCTTTTCTTGCCTGGCGCTCCTTGCCACCCAATGCCGTGCATGGCCTTACTGGGCCTGCCTTGCAAGCCACCGCTTTGCCGCTCTCCCATTCCCCATAACCTGCGTCATCACTGCGCGTGCTGAATCCATTTGCAGGGATACCTTGGACGGCCGGCGCACGTAATCAGAAGGAGGTGTTGGGGGAAGTCACAGTGAGACGGGGGAGAACCGTGTAGTCAAAGTTTCAACGAAGGCTGAAGGAACAAGGCAATCGGTCAACCAGGCGAATGCATTTTATACATATATAACTGTATTCCATACATACATTGTGGATATCAGCCATCGAGTTCGCGAGCAGACGTAACACAGGGCCAGGTGAGCAGGCGCGTGCCCCCGCATGGAACTGCAGGGTCTTGTTTTGTTTTGCAAGCGGCCAGGTCTGCGAGGATGCTCCAGGAAAGCTGTGGGGCATGCGCGTCCCAGTGGGCATTTCCCATGTTAGCCCCTGTACGACGTTCCCCTCCTCGCCGCATGCCCCCGTGCACCCTCCTCCGCGTCCTCCTCCTCCTCCTCCTCCTCCTCCTCCTCCTCGTTGTCCTTCTCATTGTGCCTTTGTGCACCCCCTCACCCTTGCACGTCCTCCTCCTCCTCCTCCTCCTCCTGCGGGCCGCGCGGCTCTCGCTACGATCCAACATCGGGCGCTGGAGCACGGCCGTGCCGTCGCCACGACGATCGCCAACCCGCGCACTCAGTGCGCAGCGCAGTTCATGAACATCCACGACTTTACAGTCAGCGAATACCGGGCCGCACGAGAGGGGGGGGATTGGGAAAGGGGGGGTTACGAAATTTGCTGCATGCAGCTGGTTTCGGCCTCACCGAGGGGTCCACTCCTCGATACACAGCCGCCTCCAGCGCCGGGAGGCGCCGGGAAAATCAGCTACGTGAGCTGATTCCCCAACCCCCCCCCCTTTGCTATCCCCCCCCTTCGCCCGACCCGAGACTACGGGAAGGAACGCATCCGGCGGGCATGGCAGGAAGCGGCGCAGTGGGCCCAGAAGGATCCTTTGAAGCGGGCTTTCGTGGCAGCTGGCGGCTTCCGCGTGACGGCCGGCGTGCCCTCGCGGGGCCGTTCCCGTGTCCGCGCGCCGCGGCAGGCCCAGCGGTCAGGCGCAGGGCGCGCCAGTCGGTCGGAACCGTTTGGGCGGGACATCTTCACGAGGGCGGCGGCCCCTGGCCTGGGAGCGCTGCCGCAGCGAGCGCGAGGCACTCCTCGCGGCAGGCGGGAGCTCCCCTCTTTGATTTCCGCCAGCGCCTCGCCACGACGCGGCTCGTGCTGCTCGGCGCCCGCGCCGAGCGCCTTCATCCTCAGACAGGCAACGCCCAGCGAGGACTGGTAACAAAAAGGCAGGGCATCTTCGGCAATCCTCACATCCTGGAGGTGTGCTCGCCGCTTCCCACGCGTTTCACGAAGGACGCTGGCACGCTGCGCACGATCGACTGGATCCTCGTGTCGCTCTCGTCGCCTTTCGCGGTGGAGACTGGGTGCGACCTCCAGGTGATGAGCGATGCCGTCTCGATGGACACGCAGAAGCTCAGTGACCATGCAGTCCTCACGCTGCGGATGCAGATGCGGAAGGGCACGCCCAAGCACGAACGGAAGATCCACGCCCTCATTTGCAGAAGTCCCGAGTACAAGAAGATATTGGCCAATTGTCTGGACGGCTGTCGCATCGATTTCAAGCCGACCCACGAGCAATGGCAGATCGTCAAGGACATGACGACGTTAGTTCCGGAGTTGCGGAGCTCGCTCGCAACGAACTTCAGGCAAAAGCGTTGGTGAACGACAGCGGCAGCTCAGGGCAGGTCGGGACGCGTCTGGTTACCCAGGCGCGGCGGCTGACGCGCAACTCGGTCGCGAGAGCTGCCTGGCGCCAAGACGCCTGGCTCCTTTGAGGCTCATCAATGCCACCCCCCTCGGCGCGGCGGAGCTCGGCATCGGTGACGGCGCCGTCCACCCGAAGGAGCCCCGGCGAGTGCCACGCGCCGGCACGGGGGGCGCAGGCGCAGCTCCTCGAGCGCGAAGCCGCGGCGGTCCCCGCCGGCAGGTCCAATGCCCTCCCTCCGCTGCCAGGAGACCCCGGCAAGGTTCCTTACACTGAAAACACGAATTCCAGCCGCGGCTACGAGAATCGAACCAGGAACGACAAGGAAATTCCGCCAGCAACAATATGCCGCAGACGTCATCCTCAGAAGAGCCTGTCCATGAACGCCTTCGCCGGGAAAGCCGTGACGATAATCTTGAACGCCCTCCCTGGGCGAGCAGCGGATGTCATAATCAAGATGGCGTTGCTGTGGAACCCTACAGAATGCGCTCTGGTGCTGTCAGGAATTCGCCATACACAGCCTGCGGGGCAAGGCGAAGACACAGAGGCTGTCGCGAGAGAGCATGCCGTCGATGCTTGATGAGCTGCAAGAAAGCAGGGGCAGCCAGAATTCACGGAGCCGCCTGCCCAGGAACAGCTGATCGGCCCATTGCTGGACCAGTACATGCCACAGCTTGATAATTGTTCCCTCCCTCTTCCCTCCCTCGGCGATCTCCGCCTCGCCTTCCGGCGGGCTCGCGATTCCCCACCAGGGCCCGGCATGCTCCCTGTGCGAGCGTGGCGGGGACACCCACTTCTCACAGAAGTCTTACCTGGCGTTCTGTGTCAGATGCCGGCTGGCTCCCATCCACCCGAGCACTTCAAATCTTGTCTTCTTGCCTTTCCTCCCGAAGAGGAGAGGAGGCCACCGATCTGATCGAATGCGCTCGTGCCCCTGGGTGCACCCACCCACTGGCTTGAGAGAACTCTGACAGCAAAGCGAACGCCGATTCCCTAACTTTCACATATCCGGAGTCGTTGCTGGGGATACCCATAGGGCTCAGAAAAGGCTTCGTCCGCGGAAGGCGGTTCGGTGAACACATCATCGCGCTCGACGCCAAATCCTGGCGCGCGGGCCTCCTTCCCGGGGCGGACACGAGGTGCTCTGGGTTTTTGAGCTTTGACGTAAAGGCTGCCTTCCCGAGCATGCCTCGACTCTTCCTTCGTCGTGCTGTCGGTCGTTTCGCTCTCCCTGCCTCCTACACGTTTTTGCTCGACGGGCTTGCCCATAACTCCACAGGACATGCGCGTGTCAGAGAAATGCTAGTGTTTCTTTTTCCCATCACGCCAGGCGTTCCCCAAGGGTGTCCTCTGTCTGGGAGTCTTTGGGCGTTGGGATTCGATCCGTGGGTCCGATGCTTGTGCGAGGCATTCCCGACGGAAGACGAGGGTACCTTTGGAGGTTGCGCCGGCGATGTTGGAGCTGTCGCCATGGACATTCGTAGCACATCACATCGTCACCATACTGTCCAGAGGGCTGACGCGCTCGCGGGCCTCGAACTGCAAATGCAGAAGTACTGCTTCGTTCCCCTCTGGGCAGAATGCGATGAGCACGTTCGCGAGCAGGCCCGCGCCGCCCTCGCTGTGCATGCACCGGGATGGGAGAGCTTCAACATCGAGGGAGCCGCCAAATATCTCGGAGTCATGCTCGTGCCCTCAGAGTATCTCCCCAACCAGTTGGAGGGCCCTGGGCAAAAATGGTGGGGCAGATGCCGGGACGTGCACTCGACCAGGGCCCCTTTCCGAGGCTGCGCTGCATCTCTATCTCGCGGCCATCCTCCCCTGTCTCTCCCACGTTTCGCAGCTTTCCCCTCCTGACCCCAAGCTTTTGTTCGAGGAGGGGTTGGCCCTCCACGAGCTGCTGAGGATGCCGCCGAACTCGTCCCGAGTTGCCGAGTTGATGGGCAGTGGGCGTTGGTTGCCCAGCGCTGCTCCTGTCCCTCGCAGTCTGTCGTGCCCTGCCGCCGCGCGGAGAGCCGACCAGCGCCCGTTCGGGGGGCGGAGGGCTTGTCGGGAACGGCTCCACGAGGCGGCTCATGCCCGCGGATTTCTCAGACTTTTTATCAGCAACAAGTGGTCGCCTAGGTTCTGGATTCGGCGTCAGACGATCACTGAACATTATGCCTCGTTCGATATCCTGCCCATCAGAAGTGCGATTCCCAAGGGCGCGTTCGCGCGGGCTAAGGCAGCCGCGATTGGTCTTCCTTGCGGAGCGGGGGGGGGGGCACTGGAGCGGGGGAGTTAACTTGAGCAGCAACGCTTCCCGGACTTTTCAAAATGCATTAGAATATCACGGCGTTCGCCGCAGCTCCAGGAAGATTGGACCACGGCCTCAGACGGTCTTCCTCCGCTCCCCCTGCTCCTCCCTCTTTCCCGGCGTCATCCCTGATCTTCTGGAGATTCGATTTTGGCAAGTGGTTCCCCGATCGACCCCCCATCAGACGGCCAGAGCTCAAGGAGCGGTGGGCTATGCCTCGTGATGTTCTCAGGAAGTCAGGAAGGCGGCGCCTTCACGAGCCTGGGCCTATTTGAAAACGCTCGCGGGGGCCTGGGTCACGTCTGCCCGGGTGGGGGATTCTCATTCCAGGGGCTGTCGTTTCGGCTGCGCTCGCGAATGTCAGGGCCGTGAGGTGCCGGCCCCAGACTCTATAAGCCATTATGTGTTGTGTCCCCGTCTCGCCCACCTATTCACACTCTTTCGTGCTATCATCCCTAGTGACCCGATGATACGTCTAGGGCTTGGCCCTGCTTCCGATCAGACTGCAGCCAGGGAGTGCGACCCCATCTCTCAAGAGCGTGCGAACTATTTCACCGCTGTGGCGTTCCATATTCATCACAAGTACCGTGCTGAACTTCAGCAGCAACCCCGCCTCGAAGGTAACTATAATTCTACACTGCGTGCGAGGCACGCCGCGATCGTCGCTCTTGGCTGAGGCTGGACGTCAGACGTGCCCCCTCCCAGGCGACGTGCGCTCCTCCTCCTCCTCCTCCTACTCCTCCTCCTCCTCCTCCTCCTCCTCCTCCTCCTCCTCCTCCGTACCTCCTCCTTGCCCCTCACCCTGACGGGTGGCGAACATGCCTGCCTCCACACCCTCGCGGTCTGGATTCCCAGGGCGCGATCCCGCGGATGCGCGGTCGCGCGGAGGCCTCCCGCGCGGGGCACCCGCGAAAAGACGCTCCGTAATTATCCGCATCCGCGGGGTCGGGTGGCCGGCCCGCGAGGCCGCGGCGGATGCGGGCACGGAGGCGCGCGAGGCGCATCGCGGACGCCGCGAGATCCCGAGCGACGGGCCATGGCAGCGAGTTGAGCGCGAGGCAGGCGCCAGACCTGCCATGCCTAGAGCGCCTCATCACCCAGCGTCGTCTTCTTCTCCTCGCCTCGCTCTTGAGGTTCGCCCCCCCCCCCCACACACACACACACACACACCTCTCCCTCCTCTCCATCCCAGCCGGCGCGGCTGGAACGAAGCTGCCGTGGGTGCAGTTCGTGCTTCGCGGTGTCGAACTGCTCTATAAGTTTCACAGGACGAAAGCGCAGGAGCTGGGCCCGCCCCCGGAACACCCCGAGAGGTGGGAGGCATTCGGTAGATCCGCTTTCCCCGTCTCTCTCCCTGCCGCTCCTCCTCCTCCTCCTCCTCTTCCTCCTCTTCCTCCTCCTCTTTCTCCTCCACCCCTCCTCCTCCAGCAGGTCTCCCCGCCGCCGCGCAGGCGTCAGAGAGACATGCTGGAGGCATGCGTCCTTTGGCAGATTGTGATTTCGAGCCGAGGCGAGTCGAGCCTATCTGAGGCTCAGGAGGACAGACCAATGCCGGAACGCTGTGCCCCCTCCTCTTGCTCCTCCTCTTCCTTTTCTTCCGATGCTCCTCCTTCCTGCGCCTCTTGATGCTCCTCCGCCCCCGCCGCTCCCCCTCCCCCTCCCATTCACTCCTCCTCCTCCTCCTCCTCCTCCTCCTCCTCCTCCTCCTCCTCCTCCTCCTCCTCCTCCTCCTCCTCCCCCTCCTCCTGTCCTTGCTCGGCCGCCGCACCGTCGCGAGGCGCGCCACCTGCCCCCCTCTCAGGGAGCAGCCGCCGCCGCCGCCGCTCCCGCCCCCCATCCACGCCCCGGTGGGGCACAGCGCGGGCTCCCTGGACCCCCCCCCATCGAGTCATGGAAAAGAGAGCGACGGGAGTTTTTTTTTGCCGTTTCTCTGGCCTCGGGGAGCCCGTGCCGGGCCTCGGGGCCGCTTCTATGAGCCGACGCGGGATGAAGAGCGGGGCCCGCGGGGAGCGGGCCGAGGCCTCCCGGGGGAGCGACGTGCTGAACAGCGCACGACGTCGGGGGGTCTGCGTCGCTGGATGGGGGCAGGTCGGTGCCGCGCGGGCGGGAGCGGCCCCGGGCGAGGCCGCCCCGTCGCGCCCGCTGCGATCCCAGGCCCCTGAGGCGGGGGCGGCAGAGAGGGGGGTGAGGACTAGGGGGGGAGGAAGGAAGGAAGAAGGGAAGGAGGAGGAGGAGGAGGAGGAGGAGGAGGAGGAGGAGGAGGGGGAGGAGGAGGAGGCCCCTGCCTTGGGCGGAAAAGAGGGAGGTGAGGACTAGGGGGGGGTGGATATCATGGCGGGGCCATGAGATTTCCCCAGGTTTCATGGCGCCTCTTCTTATTTCATTACGTGCCTGGCCCCCCCGCTGGGCCGCGCACGTGCCGCCGGTCATGATTTGCACCCCCCCTCTTGGACACCCCCCTCTGGGCCGCTCCCGACTGAGGCCCTGGCGCTGCAGTCCTTTCACCGCGGGCGCTCTCGCCCAGTTTCGGGCCCCAGGACCCTCACGGATGGAGCCGCTTCGAGAAATGAAGCAGGAAGATGGAGGCCGGGTCTCGAGCCGTTCGTGGTGTTCTGCAAGGTTTCATTTCTGCTGCAACGTCGGATCGCACTTCCGCCAGGGCCACTTCTGCGTCCCGGGCCTTTTTTGACGGCCCCGGGGCCTGGTCAGGGCCCGCAGAAACCGAAAAATTAGAGAGAGACAGCCGCTCTGATGTTTGCAGGACGCTGCATGCCCAGATCCCCAGCGTCATGATTTGTTTGATAACGCCGACCCCCAGATGTCTCGACCCATACCCGTTTTTCATCCCGAGTCGTTTTTTTTTATGGCCCCGAAGCATAAGACAGCGAAAAACCTCCCGTCGTGTTTTCCATGACTCGACCAGGGCTTGGCTGGATGGTCATAACTCGCCCCCCTGTGACCGCTCGGGGCGCTTGGTCGCCCCGAACGCCCTCGGCGAGGCGCAGCCAGCTTGTTCTCGGGCCGCAGCTCGCTAGCCAGGTGGCCGTCTGGGGCGATCGATCGCCCCCCTCTCCCTCCTCCTCCGCCTCCTCCTCCTCCTCCTCCTCCTCCTCCTCCTCCTCCTCCTCCTCCTCCTCCCCTTCCTCCTCCTCCTCCCCTTCCTCCTCCTCCTCCTCCTCCTCCTCCTCCTCCTCCTCCTCCTCCTCCTCCTCCTAACTGCTCCTCCTCCTCACTGCTCCCAGCGAGGCGCAGCCACTGGAGGGCGCCCCGAGGCCGGACGGCCGCCCAGTATCCGCGGGGACGCCCGAGAGGTGCCTGGGCCTCCGACCGCCCCGCCGAGCGCCACGCGCCGCACCCGCGTCGGCACACGCCTCACGCCTCGTGGCCCCGCATCAAGCAGTGGCGAAGCGTCCTGGCTGCCAAACAATGTTCTACGAACCTTTGCTGTGATTTCCACGAGATGTTCTTGGAGAACGTGTCCGGCGGAGCCCGTCTTGTTTTTATCACACCGGGCTTCTGCTCTAAGAGCCGTGTTTTTTCTTATCAGAACATGTTTTGGGGTTCTGAGAACATGTCGTGGTAGGACTATAGCCAGAGCCCCGAATCATCAGGGCTAACTCGGGTCAGGGCCAACTCGGGCTCGTTTCTCGGAAATCCGAACCCGAGTTGCCCCGGGCCCGAGTTACCCCGGATCATTCGGGCGTCCAGAGCCCCGAATCATCAGGGGTAACTCGGGTTCGTTTTTCGGGAGTCCAAGCCCGAGTTACCCTGGGCCCGAGTTACCCCGGATAACTCGGGCGCCCAATATAGGAATGCCGGGACGGTCGGTCCCTGCTCGACCGCGCGGGGGCTCCGGCGAAGGCCCCAGTGGCAGCGTCCGCACGGCGGCACACCCCTCACGCGTGCCGTGGCCCTCCTCCTTCGTCTCGCCCGCCTCGCGGCGCTCGCGGCCGCAATTAGGGGCCAGGTCCGCCGCCAGGATGGTTCATTCAGAGCCCCGAATCATCAGGGGTAGCTCGGGTCAGGGCCAACTCGGGTTCGTTTCTCGGGATTCCGAACCCGAGTTGCCCCGGGCCCGAGTTACCCCGGGTCATTCGGGCGTCCAGGGCTCCAAATCATCAGGGGTAACTCAGGTCAGGGCTAACTCGGCTTCGTTTTTGCGGGGATCCAAACCCGAGTTACCCCGGACCCGAGTTACCCCGGATAACTCGGGCGTCAAATTCATGTTATGTCAGAGGCCGTGTGGGCCGCGGGGGACCGTCGCACAGCGCCCTTGCCCCTTCACCTCTTCCTCCGCCTCCTCCTCCTCCTCCTCCTCCTCCTCCTCCTCCCCCTCCTCCTCCTCCTCCTCTTCCTCCTCTTCCTCCGTCTCCTCCTCCTCCTCCTCCTCCTCATCCTCCTCCTCCTCCTCATCAGCGCGAGCTCGGCTTGCATCCTCTCGAAGCAAAATGCCCTTGCCTTCGTTCTCCCCCAGAGATCCTGCGCCGTGTTTTTTTCAATACTTACCGCGTCCCCGGAAGTCTCGACCCATTCCCCAGGACTGGCTCTTCGTCCTGAGTCGTTTTTTGGCGGCCCCGAGGCCCGGGGAGGGCCTCTATATATAGAGGCCAAAAACGGCGAAAAACCTCCGTCCTGCTTTTTTCCATGCGCTGAATCTCTGGGCCCCCCTCCTGCTTGCCCTCCTCCCCCCCCCCCGGCTGAGCTCCGACAAGACGCGAGCGCGCCCGGGGGCCCCCGACCGCGCCGCCGAGCGCCATGCAGCGCGCGGCGCCGAGCGCCGGCGAGGCAGGCCCGGCGCCGCCCACGCTCGGCGAGGCCGGGCTCGAGGCTCGGGGGCGGCCAAGAGGGGGGCGCTAGGGGGCCACATGCGAACCCTACCCCTACGTAGGCCTACCCCCCACGATTTCTGAGGGGGAGGGTGGGGTTCACTTCGTTCGGGAGCTCCCGAGGGAAGTGAACCCCACCCTCCCCCTCAGAAATCGTGGGGGGTAGGGGTAGGGTTCGCATGAGGCCCCCTAGGCGCGTCGTGGCACTGCTCACGGGCGGGCCCGGGGGGCGGCAAGACGGCGCTGCTGGAGCCCTGCGGGGAGGGCCGAAGTCCTCCAGGTACGCTCAAGTCGTGCGTGTCCCTCTACAGGAGGAATCTATTCAAAAAGAGTCAAAAAAACAACATGGGGACTAGGGGGGGGGGGGATGGACACCATGGCGTGGGCCATGATATATCCTCTGATCTCATGGCGCCCCTTCTTTCTTCACTACGTCCCGGAGCCGCGCACGTGCCACTGGCCATGGTCTGCGCCCCCCCCCCCCCCTCTTGGACGCCCCCCTCTTGACCGACCCCGAGAGGCCGGGCCGCCCGCGGAGTGCGTCGTGGTGCTGCTCACGGGCGGGCCGGGGGGCGGCAAGACGGCGCTGCTGGAGCCTGCGGGGAGGCCCGGGTCTCCCCTGGAATCCTCTAGGTAGGCCTCAGTCGGGCCTGTCCCTCCACAGTCTACGGGAGGAGTGTTCAAGAAGAGTAGAACAGTAGTCCAGGACCGATGTTTCTCGCATTTTGTTTTCGTATGTGGGGGCATTTGTGTTTCTTAAAACGTGTTATTTTTCGCCCAAAGCACCCCTGTAGGGGACAGGCCCGACCTAAAGGTAGGCCTCTCAGAAGGGGTTGGAGTAGATGGGGTCGGAGGATCGCGCCGTATCGCCGATGCATCGGCGATGCGGCTGGATGTGGAGCTCGATTTCTCCACGCCGACGTCGCCGATGCACCGCCGACGTCGCCGATCCGTTGCCAACCGATGTATCGCCGATGCATCGGCGATGTATCGGCGACGCGGCGCGATCCTCCGACCCCATCAAACTCGACCCCATCTGGGAGGCCTCTAGACTCCAGATCCTGGCGTTGCTTTTTTTTTCACAACGGGCGGTTTCGCTCGATCGCAGGCCCCGGGGTCCTCACAGATCCATCGGGCTCGAAAGAAGGACACACACACACATATATATACGGTAGGTTTGCGTCGTGTCGACCAGCGGCGACCCCAGCGCGGACGTTCAAGGTTGAACGCCGCCGGCGACCCAGAATCGATCGATGTTGAACGATCGGACGTTGCGGCAGCGGCCGATCGTTCAAGGTTGAACGATCCCTGCGGTGTCAAAAACCAACGCTGGGGTCGGCACGACACGAACCTGCCGTATATATATATACATATATACATATATAGATGGGGTCTGGGGGCCTGGGCGTGTTTTTTTCTTTGCGATGCTGCAAGTTTTCCGCAGCGTCGGCTCTCAGGGCCCTCGGGTCCCGAAGCAACTCGCGGCGTGCGCTGGTTTGCTGTTGCCAGTTTCGGCGCTCGGCCCTCCCCTCCCTCTCCCTCCCGTGCGTGGTCATCAGATTCGAACCCCGTGCCCCAAGATGCCCCCCCCCCCCCCAGACCCGCCGAAATTCATTCGATTAGACGTCAGGAGTGACCTTTCGCCGGAGTGACCTTTGCTGCGGGCACAGATGGGCCCCCAGGTGGCTGAAAGGGAAGCAGGAGCAGCGGCTTGCGCGCCCAGGTTTCGTCCCCCCGCGGCCCCCAAAAAGCCGCGCACCAAAGGTCACTCTTACCCAGGGTCACTCTTGCGTGTAGCCGATTCGTGTCGATGGAGTGACGACGGGGGGTGGGGGGCCGTGAGGGGGGGGCCTGAGTGGACAGAACTATTCGAACCCCACTGCACCCCTTCTATATTGAGATCACCATTGGCGTCAGGCGCGCGTGGGGGTGCTTCAGAGTCTTCCTCGCCTGCGCAAGGGTTCACACATACTGTCCATCCACTGCCCCTCGCTGCCGCTTCCGCCCGGAGGACCCTGCCCCTGGGGCGCACAGACTGAAAGAACATGGGCTCGTCGTCCTCCTCGTCCTCCTCGTCCTCCTCGACCTCGTCGTCCTCCTCCTCCTCCTCCTCCTCCTCCTCCTCCTCCTCCTTCTCCTCCTCCTCCTCCTTCTGCCGCCGGCCAGTTTGCGCCCTCCGCTGCCTGGTCCCCGACCTCCACGGGCGGGGGCCAGCCATTCATGCGCTTCGCGCTGCGAGAAGTGTGCCGATCATCGTCATCCAAGGTCGAGGAGGGGGAGGAGGAGGAGGAGGAGGAGGAGGAGGAGGAGGAGGAGGAGGGAGGAGGCAGGAGGAGGAGGAGGAGGAGGAGCAGCAGCCGCTGCCTGGCCCGCCCGCGAGCGCGCGTGCGGCCTGCCTCCTGCCGCGCCTGCGGCGGCCAAGCGTGCCGCCGGCCCCTTGGAGGGGCCTCGAGGAGGAGGAGGAGGAGGAGGAGGAGGAGGAGGAGGAGGAGGAGGAGGAGGAGGAGGGAGGCAGGAGGAGGAGGGAGGCAGGACGCTGGTTGCCGCGCAGCGGCGAAGAGCGTCCCGGCGTGCCCGCAGGTCTGCCGCACCCAGTCGGGGTTGGGCAGACCTCCTGCCCTGACGCGTCGATCGCTCCAGATTTCGTAAGAACAGGGAGGGGGTCTGGACCCTCCAGGACAAGCCATTTCAGACCCTCCCCCGTGGGAGAACCCCCAAAGCATCGTCTCCAGAGCCCCCCAGGCCCTCCAAGATAGCCTGGAAGAGACTCCCCCCCCCGAAACGAGACCCCCTCCCTTTTATTACGAAATCCGGAGTAGTGAGTTGGCCGTTTCCGGGTCGCGAGAGGGCGTCGCGGCCGTCATTTTTGCGGGTCCAGGCCCGTCGGTTTCGGTCCCAGGCCGTTTTCCCGAAAGGGAGGTTTACCGAAGGGACGTTTGTCCACCTTCGAGCCATGTTCTACGAAGCTTTTTTTTTGTGGTTTCCACGGGGGATTCTCAGAGAACAGTTCCTGGCCGGGACTGTCTCGTTTTCCACATCGGTTTTTATGTTCGAAGACCATTCTTTTTGTTCTTAGAGCATTTGGGGGTTCTGCGAACATGGCGTGGTAGGCCTATGGGAATGCCCGGACGGTCGGTCCCTCCTCAATCTTACCAGGCCTCTGGCCTCAGGACCGTCAACAAAACGCTTCGGGATGAAACGCCCATCCCAGGGAACGGGTCGGGACCTCGCGGGGTCGAGGAAGTGAGAAACTCATGGCGTCGGAGGTCTGGGGGGAAAGGATTCGATACCGATTCCTCTCGCCTCGCGGGGTGCACGTCCAGACCGCGTACAGTCCAGTCGTTGTGGAAACTCCTGGGAGCCTCTTGGGGGCCTCTTGGAGGCTTCTTGGGGGCCTCTTGGGGCCCCTTTCTTAGGGGCCTCTGTGAGGCCTCTTGGAAACGTCTTGGGCCGTCTTGGGGCGCTCTTGCGCCGTCTGGCCCTTCGGAGGTCGTCTTGGGGGCCTCTCGGGGCCGCCTTGAGGCTCTCTTGGGGTCGTCCTGGGCCGTCTTGAGGACCGCGGGCCGTCTCTGGGGCCTCTTTGGGCCATCTGTGGCTGCTCTTTTGGGGCTGATGGGGGGAGCAATGCCACGCGCTTGCAGGCGCGCTGCATCGCCAGGCAGCTGCGCGGACGGAGGTAGGGGAGGGACTCGACACCGATTGCTGCTTTTGCCCTTCCTCTGTCCGCCTCTGTTCGGGGCCTCCTGGGAGGTCCTCGTCGGCACGGCCAGATCCTGTCCGAAGGGGCCCCGTTTCTCCCGCATACCGTTTCTTGTTTTGTTCAGCGTGTGTGATGGCAAAAGGAGGTGTTTGACAGGATATTCGTTATATATATACACATATATATAAATATATATACACACACGTTTCCGGCGTTTCAGGATACTGCTCCCGCGGGGCCACACTTCTGGATCCGAGTCCTTCATCGTCGTTGACGCCCTGCTCCTTTCCCTTCCTCCATCTTCCACGGAATGCCTGTCAGAGCGCGCCCCAGGAGAGGCCCGGGGAGTGGCGGTATCGGCGCCTGCTTTGTCCTGTCCCCCCAGGAGTGGCTGCGGCGCGAGCCCCCCGGCGGAGCGCCGCTCTTCGTGGTCAGGGAGGCGGCCACCAAGCTGTGGGAGGCGGGGCAGTGCCAAGGGGGGTCACTACCAGAGAGGGGCCACATGCGAACCCTACCCCTACCCCCCACGATTTATGAGGGGGAGGGTGGGGTTCACTTCGCTTGGGAGCTCCCGAACGAAGTGAACCCCACCCTCCCCCTCGGAAATCGTGGGGGGTAGGGGTAGGGTTCGCATGTGGCCCCCTACACCAGAGAGGGCTTGACCAGCTCCTCTGGAGATTGGCCCATACCTCTGAAGACATGCCTGTTTTGTGATCTGCGGGCGTTTTGTTCCTCGAGGTCGGCCTCTGGCGGGGCTCGTGGTCGGGCCTGTGGGCCACCAAGCACGGATGTGGGGCGCCAGGAAACTATCCCCGGGGAAAGGATTGGGTTTACGGTCGAGACTTACAGACACGGGGGTCAATGTATACGGGGGTGAATCAGAGCGCCCGATCTTGCAGGATCCTGCAGGGCCAGGGGCGCACTGACCCGGGTTTAGGGGGGAGGATCCCGCAGGACCATGACTGACCCGGGTCTGGTTGGACCCAGGTCAGTAGATCTCCGATATGGGGCCGCGGAGGAGGAGGAGGACGAGGAGGAGGAGGAGGAGGAGGAGGAGGAGGAGGGAGGAGGAGGAGGAGGAGGAGGGAGGAGGAGGAAGAGTTGGAGGGTCAGAGCCACAATCATGCCAGAGGATGTCTGGAGAAGGGGGGTCACCACCAGGGGGGGGGGCACGGGCTCATCTCCCGGAGGTCGCGGGTCCAGGAGGAGGGAGGATCGAGGATCGACGGGGGGCTGGGACGCATCCGGGTGTCTCGTAGAGCCCATGTAACGTTCTGGGGGGGCCCATGGTCCGTGGGGGCTCCACTTCCCGGAGGAGGGGGCGTCTATATATAGTCCCAGACATGCGACGTCCTGATGTGTTCCATGCGGGGCCCTCGGGAGCCCCGAATTCTCATCCCTGGGGTCCAGTTTTCTCTTTAATTTTTCTGCTGACGGTGAAGGGGGTGACTCTTCTCGGAGCTGACGAGCGCTGCGACAAAGACCAGATGCCCGTGCAGGACCGTGCACCACAGCCTGAGGAACCGATCGGCTAGGAAGCGGGCCACGCCGCGCGGCCCGCAACTTCAATGCTAGGGATGATCGAGTTTTGTTTGGGTCGCCCCTGGGCACACTCCCACCTGCCAGGTCTCACATGCCGTTTTTCGTCCCGCTCCTGGGGAGCACTCCGTGAGGCATTCCGTTCTACCGGCCAGCTGCTAGATCACCCCAAGTATACCATGTCTGATGATTTGCAATAGGAACAATTGTTCTCAACCATCCTGTGGTGTATGGTCCTCGTTTTGAAGAGACAGCGCCCCTCGTCTCACTCCTCACTCCTCACTCCTCCTTCCCCTCCTCCCTTCTCCCATCCCTGCCTCTGCTCTTCGCGTGTCATCATCATCATCATCATCATCATCATCATCATCATCATCATCATCATCATCATCATCATCATCATCATCATCATCATCATCATCATCATCTTCAGTACCATCAGTACCATCAGCATCCGCATCATCGTAATCAGCATCATCATCATCAGCATCATCAGCATCATTATCATCAGCATGAGTCTCACCAGCCTCAGCATCATCGTAATCATCCGCATCGCCATCAGCAGTCATCATCATCGTCGTTATCAGCATCATCATCAGCATCACCATCAGCATCATTAATATCACCATCATCATCATCACCATCATCACCATCATCAGCATCATCATTATCCTCAGCATCAGCATCACCATCATCAGCATCAGCATCACCATCATCATCACCACCACCAGC
Organism: Prorocentrum cordatum; assembly: GCA_963575745.1. NCBI lineage: Eukaryota > Dinophyceae > Prorocentrales > Prorocentraceae > Prorocentrum > Prorocentrum cordatum. The sequence goes on along the minus strand of CAUYUJ010017710.1, from coordinate 96,512 downwards.
ATCAGCATCATCATCATCACCATCATCATCAGCATCATCATCATCAGCATCATCATCAACATCATCATCATCAGCATCATCATCATCATCATCATCATCATCATCATCATCATCATCATCATCATCATCATCATCATCATCATCATCATCATCGTGATCGTTATCGGCATCGTTACCTCCGTTTCGGCACACCCCTCACACGTTTCGTGGCCCCATCGGGAGCTCCAGCTAAGGCCCCAGTGGCACCGTTCGCATGTGGGTGTCACCCCATTTTCGGCACAGCCCTCACACAGTTCCTGGCCCCACAGGGAGCTCCACCTGAGGCCCAGTGGCACAGCCCGCATGTGAGCGATTCTTTTTTTGTCCGGCACGCCCCTCACACGTCTCGTTGCCCCACATGGAGCTCCACCTATGGCCCCAGTGGCGCCGTTCGCATGTGGGCGTCACTCCCATTTCGTCACGCCACTCAAAAGTTTCGTGGCCCCATAGGGAGATCCAACTAAGGCCCAGGTGTCACCGTTCGCATGTTGGCGTCGCCCCCTTTTCGGCACACCCCTCACACGTTACGTGGCCCCACAGGGAGCTCCAGCTAAGGCCCAAGTGGCACAGTTTGAGTGTAGGCGTTGCTCCATTTTCGGCAGGCCTCTCACAGTTTATTCCGTGGCACCACAGGGAGCTCCACCGAAGTCGCCAGCGGCACAGCCCGCATGCGGGCGTTGCCCCATAGGGAGTTTCACCTCAGATCATGCTCGCACTTGCAGTGCTCACAATGTGCATATGATTGGGTCCTTCGCCAGGCTCATTTTGTGGACGGTCCTGGCGCCCGAAGGGGCCCCACCCCAGAGGCCGAAAGCAGCCAAAATCACCTCCCGCCCTGATTTTTGCTAGGGGAACGAAGAATGACATAAATATGCAATCTCGGAGGTCCGTGCGGATTTCTCGGATCGGCACTGGACACCCATGCCTGGCGCGCGGAGCGCGCCAGGGGCCGCGCCGGAGGCGCCGCCAGCTGGGTCCAGGACGGATCTGAGAAATCCGCGCGGACCTCTGAGTTCCGGGCCGGGCGAAAGGGGGGGGTGGGAAAGGGGGGGTTGCGAAGTCTGCTGCATGCAGCTGGTTTCAGCCCCACCGAGGGGCCCATTCCTCGATACATGGCGCCTCCTGGCGCCAGAGGCGCCGGGAAATCAGCTACGCGAGCTGATTCTCACCCCCCCCCTTTTTCTATCCCCCCCTTTCGCCCGACCCGAGAGTTTTTATGCTTATGTCGTTCTTCGCTCCTCTGTCAAAGCAGCCACGGAGCCTCCCGCCCGGATTTTCTTGCAGCGCGATCGCGTCATTTACCCTGCTGGAGGGGCTGCCGGCGGCGCTGGGGCGCCTGAGCCCGGAGGCCTTCCTGCAGGCGGAGGCGGTGCTGCTGCGCGGGCACAGGGAGGATCGGAGGAGGAGGAGGAGGAGGAGGAGGAGGAGGAGGAGGAGGAGGGGGAGGGAGGAGGAGGAGGACGACGATGAGGGGAGGGAGGAGGGAGGAGGAGGAAGGAGGAGGAGGAGGAGGGAGGAGGAGGAGGAGGAGGAGGCGGAGGGAGGAGGAGGAGGAAGAGGAGAGGGAGGAGGAGGAGGAGGAGGAGGAGGAGGAGGAGGGCCACAGACCCCTTCGAGATAGTCCACAGATCGTCTGGGGACGATGTCTGGAGTCTGTTTCGCCCTTTTCTGGATCAATTCTGGCATTGTTTTGTATCCTCCAAAAACCCAGTCCCCCGACGTCGTGATTTCTTCGCAGCGTCGACCCCCAGAGGTCTGAACCCCTTTCCTGGGAATGGCTTCTCATCCCGAGTCGTTTTGTGACGGTCCCGAGGCCCAGCGAGGGCCCCCAGAGGCCGAAAATTTGAAAAAAACTCCCGTCGCGATTTTTTCGCAGCGCGAGGGGGTCTGGGAAAGTCCTCCTGCAGGAGGACGTGCCCGACCTCAGAGGAGGGACACGTCGAGGCAGAGGCGGCGCCCACACGGGGGGGGCAGCGGGGGGGGGGGGCCGGCCGTCCAGGAGGGCGGAGGCGCCTCGCCTGGCGGCGGGGAGGGGCCTCCTCGGAAGGCTCCGGTGTTACGGCCCAGCAGCACGACCACCCCCCCCCCTAAGGTTCGTTCAGTGCGTCGCCCGTGCGTCGCCCGTGCGCTGGCCCTGGTTTGCGTCTTTGTCCCAAATCCCGGCCTCCAGCAGTGCGCGGGCGACGTGCGGCGCCACTTCGGAGTTTCGCTGGCGACGTATAGGTTTCCGACGCTGGCGCAACAGCAGCCAGTCTGGCGGTCGTGGCGCACGCATAGTTCGAGCCGCTCCGGAGCCCAACCGTAAGTCGAGCGTGTTCCTTTAAAGGGGGAGACATCAAAATTCGTCAAAAGATAAGATGGGGACGATTTGCTTGCTATTGTTAAGTCGGGCCTGTCCCTCTACAGGAGGGATACTCCAAAATAGTTCAAAAATAGTCAGGGGACGATTTGTTGACTACTTTTGCTCGTTCGGGGGGCACGGTTTTGAGTATCCTTAAGATTTCGCCCAAAATCCCCCTGTAGGGGGACAGGCCCGACTTGATACTATTGTTGTCTTTTTCTGTGTATTTTTTGACTTTTCATTTTCCGCCCGAAATATGCCTGCAAGGGGACATGCCCGACCTAATCCTGACCCAGACTCCCTCGCTTTGCGAAAAAATCTCGACGAGAGTTTTTGTTCATATTTTCGATCTCTGGGGGCCCTCACCGGGCCTCGGGACCGTCAAAAAACGACTCGGGATGAGAAGCCAGTCCCAGGGAAGGGGCCCAGACCTCTGGGGCTCGGCGTTGCGAAAGAATCACGACGTCGGGGGTCTGGGAAGAATGCTGCTTCGAAGCCGGGCGGGCTCCTGAGAAGCCCCCCTGGCGTCACGATTTTCAGAGGTCTGGACTCTCCTCCGAGGCTGGTTTCTCGACCTGAGTCTCTTTGCTGACGGCCCCGAGGCCCCGCCAAGGGCCCCCAGAGGCCCAGAGTATCGGGCCGAACGAAAGGGGGGGATAGGGAAAGGGGGGGGTCACGAAGTCTGCTGCATGCAGCTGGTTTCAGCTCCACCGAGGGGCCCATTCCTCGATACGTGGCCGCCTCCCCCGGCGGCCGCCTCCCCCGGCGCCGGGAGGCGCCGGGAAAAAATCAGCTACGTGAGCTGATTCTCAAACTCCGCCTTTGCTATCCCCCCCTTTCGCCCGGCCCGACTCGAGTGCAGCCGGGAACTTTTGGGCGGCGTGTCGCTTCGCCGGTTGCGCGCTCGTTTCCTTGGCGCCATCGTGTGAAGTCGGGCACGTCCCTCCACAGGAGAAGAGTTCAAAGATGGCGAGAAAGCTTCCCGTCGCCTCGTTTTGTCAGGCCTCGAGGGTAGCGAAAAGCCGAGAGGAGCGAAAAACCTTCCCGTCGCCATGTTTTGTCAGGCCTCGAGGGGCTTCTGGGGAGACACCCGCCTCCACGGCCGGAGCCGCACGGAAGCACGGGCAAGATTCGGGTTCATGGGGCCTCTGCAGAGGAGGAGGAGGAGGAGGAGGAGGAGGAGGAGGAGGAGGAGGAGGGCAGGGAGGGGAAGGAGGAGCAGGAGGGGGAGGAGGAGGAGGAGGAGGAGGAGGAGGAGAAGGAGGAGGAGGAGAAGGAGGAGGAGAGGTCTCACACATGTACGTTGCAGCTCGTGCAGTCGTTCGTGAGGGAAGAAGACCACCCCGACCCCGAGAACTGGCGTTTGCTAAACGGCCCTGGGCGTTTACCAAACACGTTTACCAAACAGCCCTGCCCTGTTCGATTGTCGCCTTGGGCGCGTTGGCTAATCGGCTTCGCTTTTCGGGATGCTTATTGTGAGGGTGGAATCCCACCAGCCCTCTGGGCGTAGGTGAAACGATATCTTGCTTTCCTCTACCAGATAACATCAAAGAAACCCCTCTTGCCTTCGGGGAGGGGTACCCTCCCCCTCCCCTCCCAGGGCTTTTTTGGGGAGGGGCCGCGAGTCATCAGAGGGCCCGTTTTCGTTCAAGATGGTTTCAAGAAGGCGCAAGATCGTTCAAGATGACCTCCATCATGTCTCCAAGAGGCCGCAAGAGGGCCGCAAGAGGGTTCCAAGTGCTCCCAGCGACCCCTCAGGACCCCTCCAAGAGTCCAATTGTGTTCAAACACCTTTCTGCTGGAACATGTATGATTTGTGCTGTCTCGCCGTTTCGCTTCTGATGCGCTTTGGGGGCCTCTAGATGGCCCCAAGATGGCCCAAGAAGGCTCCAAGAGGGGCCCCACAGGCGCTCTCTCGGCACCAAGAGCGCCCAAGAGCGCCCCAAGAGGGCCCCAAAAGGTCCCAAGAGGCGGTTTTGAGGGCCCCAGGTGGGGACCTAGATCTGGATCCCCCCTCCTTTGAGCGATAGCCTCCAAGATGGCCCCAAGAGGCGCTCCAGGGCTCCCGAGAGAGCCCCAAGAGACCCAAACAGGGCTCCAAGAGCTCCCCAAGAGGGCGCCAAGACCGCCCCCTTGCTCCCAGAGATCTCTCTGTTCACCCTGGTTGCTCGTTCTGTTTCACTAGATTTGTCTCTTCGCCCCTTGACCCGTGAGCTCTCAAGGTCCGGGTCTCTGAATGGGAGGGTGGGGGTACGCGAAGCGTGAATAATGTTTTCTCTCTACGTCAGTGCGGGATACGCACGTCGTACAATATCAACACGTGGCTGCCACGTACCATGCGCCAAAGAACGAGCTATTGCATTGTTTGGTTTGTGACCACCTTGCGAAAATGCCCCTTTGCCTGTAACCAAGCTTGGCTTGACCTAGACATGCGACGTCCCGTCGACACTGATGATAGGGATGGGTGATTTTCCCAAGGGTGCTATGGCATCCTTGCTCCTCGGTTCTTCCTCAACCACTTTCGATGACGAAACCTGCTCGAAAAGATTCGACATGGGCGTCCAAAAGGCGTGCACCCTTATCGCGCATCCTTGATATCAGTTTCGATTGTACGCGGTCCCCGGAAGTCCCGACCCTTTCTCCAAGTCCAGTTTTTCTCACGGGGCATCGTTTCTTGACGGCCCTGGGGCCCAGTGAGGGCACTGCAGAGGCCAATTATTTTGACGGTAGGACCCCACACAATAATCTATTTTGCTTGCCTCTTGCTCTTTCCTGTTCGCCCTGGCGGAGGCCCTCCCCCCGCCCTTTGATGTGCCTCCTCCTCGGCCTCCTCTTCCTCCTACTCGTCCTTCTCGTCATCTTCGTTGAATGTATGATCCTCCTCCTCCTTTTTCTCCTGCTCCTCCCCCTCCTTCTCCCCCTCCTCCTCCCCCTCCTCCTCCCCCTCCTCCTCCCCCTCCTCCTCCTCCTCCTCCTCCTCAATTTCTCTCTCCCTCCTACGCTGGTCTCCTCAATTTCTCTCTGTCTCTTTCTCCCCGTCTGCCCACCCCGCCTTCCCGCCTCTTCTCCTCATGCACCTCGGGTTCCTCCTAGCCTGGGCACGCACGTCGATTTTCTCAGGCGCCGTCGCCGCCACGGCCGCGCGCCTTTTCCAATAGCCGGATCGCGAAGCCGTTGGGACGACCCTTCGGGAGGGGGCTCCCGCTTCAGACTTCCTCCATGTTGAGCCCCGGGCCCCATTGAGAGGATGTCCAGCTTCCGAGTTTTTTCGTCTTCAGCCCTGTGGCGCGCATAAGCGTTTTGACGGTTACAGGATTCAGGTGGTCCCGCTCGGATTCGAACATGAAGCGCGGGCCCTAGAGGGAGGGGGCTCCCGGTCGAGACTCGCCATGTACTCCCGATGTGGCTCATGGGGGTGCTCAAGTTCAATGCCTGCAAGGATACGCCGATGGCCCGCCTCCGATGCGAACACGAACTGCGGGCCCCACGGGTGGGGGGCTCCCGGTTGAGATTTTCAACGCCATTCGCTCGAGGCCACTCCTCAGGACATGCCCACGATATGGCACCTTGGGGCGCACAACTGCTGCGCCTGGTCGCATACTCAGATGACCCGTGGATGCGGACAGCAGATTCGAGCCCCATAGAGAGGAGGCTCCCGGGCGAGCCGTCCCCGTCGTCAGTTAGCCGACGAGGCCACCGCTCCAGCCATTTTGCTTCCCTGGGTCGCTCAAGTACAATGCCTGGTAGCATACGCCGATGGCCCGCCTCGAATGCGAGCGTGACTTGCGGGGCCCACGAGGAAGGGGTGCCAAGTCGAATCTTCCTCGCCGTTCGTTCACAGCGCTTGAGACTTCCTCGCAATTCAGTCGCCGCTTGGGACATCCTTACGAGCTGCCCCTTGGGGCGCTCAAGTGGTATGCTTGGTAGAGTATGCCGATGACCCGCTCTGATTAGCAACATGAAGTGCGGGCCTCAAAGGGGGGGGGGGTCCGCTTGAGATTTCCCTGCCACTCAGTGACAGGCGAAGCCCCCGACCGAGGTTTCCTCTCGATTTGTCCCCTTGGGGTGTTCAGGTGCTAGCCGTGCGTGGTAGAGTATCCGTGACCTGCGGGCACCACAGGGAGGGGGCTCCCGCTCGAGGTGCCTTCGCTGTCCATTCGCAGGCGAGGCATGCGCTCGGGTGTTCACCAAGGGGATTCTGTGGGATGGATATCGACGGGGGGAACATGTTGTGGTGGTGATAGGTGATGGTGGTGCGGATACGATTGCGATGACGGCCATGGTGGTTGTGCGATTCTGTTGTGGTGACGACGTGCATGAGAACACGGTGCTTTGGTGTGCGATGGTGGTAGTGGTGGTAATGCTGAGGACGACGGTACTACCGATGATGCCGATGATGATGAGTATGATGGTGATGCTGATCTTGTGGTGCTGAGGATAGCGACGATGATGCTGGTGATGGTGATGGTGAGGATGAGAGGGGGAGGAGAGGAGATCGTGTGCGGGGTGTGCGCAGAGAAAATAAGACCCCCACGTTGGATGTGGTTGCATATATTGCCGAACGCCTCCCGCCGATTTTTTTCCTGCAGGACGCGAGCGTGTCTGGGGACGGACCCCGGCCGGCAGGATGCCGGAGGGCTGATGTATCTTGAGCGGGTCTGGGCCGGGCGCCCCTGAGATCCGACGTCGCGAAAACACTGAGATCGGGACGCCCGACTTGGGTACGGAAAGAATGGGTACAAAGACCGACAGCAGTTCCTGTTCATTTTGAACAGGACTCGCTGTCCGCGCCGCCGCGGCCTGTGCCCGTTTTAGACAGGAGGCCGCCTGCCCAACAGCGGCCGCTGTGGGTTTGGGGCAACATTTGTTGTTGGGCATTGTGCCCATTCTTTCCGTGCCCATGTCGGGCGTCCAAGTGAGACGCCGTGACGCATCGCTGCCAGACCCCCGCGGACCCCATCTTTCTGCTGCACTTCTCGGGCCGCAGCGATCTGTGAGGGTCCCGGTGGCCCCGAGCTGGCCGGGCACAACAACTCCCGGCTCGAGCAAACTGAGACGCTGGGGCCTCCAGAGCCTCCCCGACGCCCTTCGTTCTCCGCAGCGTCGGCTCCCAGCGGCCCCGACCCGTTCCCCGGGACCAGTCAGGAGGGGAAAAACCACACAGACACAATTAATCGTCCACTCCCAGGAAAGTATGGGAAGTCGGGGGGAAGACAAAAATTGCCCAAAAAATTGGAAGACATGGGGAATAATATCATTTGTGAGTATTTATTTGTGTGTCTTGGGGCCCCTTCAACCAGTTTCTCGTCCCGAGTCGTGTCTGGACGGTCCCGAGGCCCGGTGAGGGCCCCCCAGAGGCCTCACGACCCGAGGGTGCATGGGGGGTCTGGGATCTCAGGGTCGGCGCCCCTATCCGAGAGGAGCTGCTGCAGGCGCGGGAGCTGGCGGCGCTCTTCGGCGGCGGCGCCCGCGCGCCCCTGGTGATCTGCGACCGCGGGGAGCTCGACCTGGACGGCTACGTCGGCGCCGAGCGCACCGACGCGCTGCTGGGGCGCCTGGGCTCCTCGCGCGCGGCGGTGCTGCGCCAGTACCACCTGGTCCACAGAGGAACCGATGCCGCTGGCCCAGACCTCCTCGGGCCATCGGACAAACAAATCATGACGGGAGGTTTATGGATCGCCACTTTCGGCCTCGAGGGGAGCCCTCACCGGGCCTCGGGTCCATCAGACAGCGGCGCAGGACGGCAAGCTGGTCCCGGGGAAGGGGTCGAGACCTCCTGGGGGTCGACGTCGTGGTATGTGTGAGCACGACGTCGGCCTGGGCCCTGGCCTCGCTCTCGCCACTCTGGGGCCTCCTGCAGGGAGGTCCCCGTGGCCACCGGTGGGTCCGCCTGGAAATGGTGGTCAGAACCTTCGTGGGCCCTGGAAACGTCAGGGCCGTTTTTGTTACTGGTGCCGTTTTTTTTGCCGTTTTTGTTGCCGCTTCCGGCGCCGTTTTTTTACCGGCTCCGTCGCCGTTGTTTGACCAGTTCCGGCTCCAGTTCAAGTCCTGGAGCCGGTTTTTTGCAGTTTCGGGTCGCCGTTTTTTTATTGCTTCCATTTTCAAGGGACATTTTTTCGGGAAGCGGTGAAAAAACGGACCTGCCGTTTCCGGGGCCCACTAAAGTCAGAACGCACGCCGGGAAAGGTCTGGGGAGCAGCGGTAGCGTCGACCCCCCAGGATCGGGACCTCGCAAAGGGGGGGTGCAGGGGGAGGGGGAGTTCGGTCCGCTGGCGCATCGAGCCGCAGAAAGCCAGTGCAAAACGAGGTCTCCAGCCGCCGCCGGAACCCGAGAGGCGTCGACAATCGGGGCGCGCGGGGGGCATCCTTTTTCGGAAATTCCATGCGCCAGCGGATCGATTTCCCCCCTCCCCCTGGGTCCCCCCCCCCTTTTCTGGTGGACCCCGACAGAAGCATCGACCCATTTCCCAGGAGAGGTTTTTCATCTTGAGTCCTTTTTTGAGTCCTTGGGCCCGAGACCCGGCAAGGCCCCCCAGAGGCTGGAAATAGTGGAACATTTGCCGTCGTGATTTGTTCATGACTCGATCGGACTCTGGTTTCCGAGTCCACTTGCCTTTCGGGGCGATCGATCGCCCCGAACGCTTCGGCGAGGCGCAGCCGCCGGAAGGCACCCCGAGGTTAGAAGGCCGCCGAGGGGCGACGAGGAGCGCCCGACGGGGCCCGGGTCTTCCGGCCCCCCCAGTCGGGCCAGACGAAAGGGGGGGATTGGCAAAGGGGGGTTACGAAGTTTGCTGCATCATGGTTGCGGCCCCACCGAGGGGCCCATTCCTCGATACATTGGCCGCCTCCGGCGCCGGAAGGCGCCGGGAAAATCAGCTACGCGACGAGCTGAGTCTCAAACCCCCCCTCTGCTATCCCTCCCTTTCGCCCGACCCGAAGGTCCTGCACCTGGCCACCGCGGCCTGCGGCGCGGAGGCGCACTTCCGCGAGGCGCCGCCGGGGCAGCGCGAGCGGTGGCTGGCGGCGGCGCGCGAGCTGGACGCGAGCTGCGCCCGCGCGTGGGGCGCGCACGCGAACCTCCGGCGCGTGGCCGCGCGCGAGTCGTGGGAGGCCAAGCGCGGGGAGGCGCTGCGCCTGATCGAGGATCTGCTGGACGTCAGAGGGTCCCTCCTCCTCCTCCTCTCTCCTCCTCCTCCTCCTCCTCCTCCTCCTCGTCCCTCCTCCGCCACCTCCTCCTCCTCCTCCTCCTCCTCTCCTCCTCCTGCTCTGCTCCTGCTCCTCCTCCTCCTCCTCCTCCTCCTCCTCCTCCTCCTCCTCCTCCTCCTCCTCCTCCTCCTCCTCCCCCTCCCCCTCACCCTCCTCCTCCCCCTCCTCCTCCTCCCCCTCCCTTCGCCGGAGTGACCTTTGGTGTGGGCCGATGGGGGCCCCCCCGATCGCTGAGTGCGATGTGCTGCAGCAGCGTCTTGCGCTCTCGGGTTTGGCCCCCCCGCGGCCCCCGAACGGCGCGCACCAAAGGTTGCTCTTGCCTAGGGCCTCCCTCGCGTGTAGCCCCGAGGAGGCCATGGAGGGCGTGCGCTCGGCCGGGCGCGGAGACTCCCAGGGCCGCGGCCAAGCCGAGCGAGAAGAAGACGTGCGCCTCGTCCTCGTCCTCGTCTCGGGGAAAGTAAGACCCGAGTACGCCGGAACTTGGGTTTGCCGAAGTTTGTGGACGAGCGCGTCCTGGGATGTGACGGTCCAGTGTTCGTGGGATGTTTGCAGCGGGAGCTCGCGTGAAATTTCAGATTGGTTCTCGTCACTTGCATGAAGGCCCCGTCAGGCCAACCGGAGTCCGGAGTCCCCCGTACCCGAGTCTTACGTCTCCCTTCCCTCAAATTTTGGCGTTGCATTTTTGTCCGAGCGGGCGTTTTCGCTCGGCTTCGGGCCCCGGGACCGTCGCAGATGGATCCGGCTTGAAAAGTGACGCAGAAGGATGGGGTCCAGGGCTCCGGTCGTGATTTTTTGCGATGTTGTTTTAATTTCTCCAACGTCGGATCTCAGGGTGTCTCGTCTGCGTCTTCCCCCCGGCCCCCATCCCTCCTCGTCGGCGTCCTCGTCTTTTGCGCCCTTCTTGTTGGCATCGTCGGGACGTGTGCATTTTATCTCAGTGATGACCATCGAAGCGCGTCTTGGATCATCTCGCGAAAGAAGATATGCACAGAACCGACAAATTCACGGGGAGTGGAAGTCCGAGTGATGGCAAGTCTCCCCTCGCGCCCTCCTCGTCCTCCAGCCGTCCTTGGTACGTCTTCCTTCTCCTCCTTCGTCGTCCCCGTCCGTAGCCATTTTGGCTCAAGGTGCATAGGCATAGGTCCCCAGGGGACAGGCTAGATACCACTAGTCCGCGGCCAGCTTTCGCTGGTTCACACTCCTGTCAGAGATTCCTCACGCTCGCCAGCGCGGGTGGATTCGTTTCATTACGGGCCTTCTTGTGTCGGCACCCTTGTGGTTAAGTGAAGCATTTTTAGTTCCTGGGGGGGCGGCAGCGCTATCCGATATCGCATGGCACGCGACGATCACAAGGATGAGAAAAACAGGACAGGAAGAGCAGGATGGACGACAGGGATGAGGAGTCAGCACCGCCTGGCCAGCCGCGCCATGAGCAGGACTACGAGGTCAGAGGTTCGACCCCCCCGGGTACTCCTCGGCCACGCGTTCGGCAGAAGGGTCGCTCGCATGGTCACTTCGAGCAGGCGCAAAGACGCACTTCTGGTCAGCGGTCGCGCAGTGAGTGGGGCTCTCGGCCGCCCAGTCAAGATCGGCGGCCTGCCCCCGCCGAAGCGGAGGGCCCTGGCCTCGTGTCCGCACGCCTCGAGGCGTCGGCCTTCCCCTCCCCGAGCCTGAGGCACGATGGCTGTGGAGGAGGACCGAGCAACACCGGCTCGGCCGCGCCCAGTGGCGCAGCCCCATGGCCTCGTCCTGCTGCTCCTCGCGGTGGCTTTGCGGGCGCTCCCCCATCACCCTCACATCGCCGGGGGCTGGCGTGGCCCAGGACGTACAGATGACTGTGCCGAGGATGCTCCGGGTGACCCTGCCAGGGGATAGCCTGCTGAGAGTGCTACCCCAGGTCAGGCTCCCACCAGCGGCTCGACCGGCGAGGCGTCGCCAACGAGAAGTTCGAGGATTTTCGGCGCACGCTTACTTATGGAGAAGATCCACCAAACTATTACGTCGGCGGTCCAGGCCCTGGTCACTCAGCAGATCCCTTCGGTCATTCAGCGCTTGCTCTTCCAAAGAAGATCTTTCAAAAAAGGTTTCTTGCGACTGGATGCCAGCTTCGTGATGACGATGCTCGCGCTCATGCCCGCATTCAGGTTCGCGGGATTCTGGAGGCCCGCCTCGACCGCTTGGAGAAGGAGCTCGGACTTGCCAAGTCGGGAGCTCGGCCTTGCCAAGTCGGCCCCGCGAGTTCCCATTGTGCGGGCGGCCGACTGGTCCCGCGCCCCTGTCCCATGCGTCTGCGCGGCCCGTGCCAAGGAGGATGTTGGGCGAGGTGCTGTCGAATCCGCGCTGCGCGGGTGGCTCAGCGGGCCCAGTTGCACGCGCCGCGAGGACTACAATTTGGAAGGCCATCCTTTCGGCCAGCGCTCTGCTGTCAGCTTCGCGGGTCTCGCCGCAACGGCGGCGGCGAGGGTTCGGCAAGCTCGCGGCCAGCGTTTGGGCGCAGTTATTTGCGGGGATGCCAGGCCAGAGTAGGGCCCAGTTCCGCGCGGGATGTCAAGAAGCTCAGGGTCGCAATCTCAGAGTCTCTCGGTCGACGGATCTCCATGGGCCGCGACGCAGGGGCTACGCAGTGGGATGAGAGTTCCATGGCGATGGTAGCGTTGACTCAGCTGACCCCCGAGAGCCCAGCGGCAGATCAACCTTCCCGCCGACCTCAACTGGGCGAGGGCCGGTATTGACATGGTCGCGCAGCGCCTCTTCCAGCCTCGGCAGATCCAATGGAGTTGCTAACAGTGCGTTGTGCCTCGAGCGGGTCGTCTTCGGATTCGGTCGAAGTCGTTGGCTAACAGTGCTGAGGCCCAGGCAACTGCGCGATGCTTCTACCATATGATATGCGCCCAATATGACGTCCATGGGCGCGGCGACGTTGTCTCCGACATCCTCGGTCGGCTTGGCTGTGATTTGGGGGTCTGTGTTTCGCCTCCTGCTTGGAAGGGGCATGCTGGCGGGGCGCGCGGACTCGTTCCTCGCGCTGCCCTCGAGGCCGCCTGCGTCGCCCCGCGGGTCTGCGCCTCTGGGGCGGCGGGGGTGGGGGGAGTCTGGAGTTTCTTCGTCGCCTGTTTCATTTTTGGCGCTTCGATGGATCTTCCATGAATTTGATCCGATCGACAAACAGGCCCCGAAGGGGTTGGCATCCTTGCGCGATGCGCGTTGGTGAGGGCCCGCCCCTTTCGTGGCAAGCTTGAGCTTGGTCGATAACTTCGACATCAACGATGACCTGATCGACTCCGCCACTGCTGGCTCGGGGGCGCGCCGGGGCGCTCCCGATCTTTCGTCGAGCGCAGATTCCCCCGCGCTCCCGCGAGGTTTTCAGGTGGGCGGCATCGGCGATCGTTGACCAGTCCTTGGAATGCCATTTCCAGGCAGCCGACGGGGCTCGTTCCCGCGGAAGTCGACTTTTTTCCCAGCCGGGCGATTTCGGTTTCAGATTTACCGATGCTTCAGGAGGACGCAGCCTAGCATGTCGTGCCAGATGTAGCAACGGGCTAGATTCCACGGGGGGGCAGAGGGATCTTTCGATGCCAGCGTATCTGACCACTCACCGTCGACGTGCGCCGGGCATGTCGGGCTCCTCGACCCGAGCATGCGCGCCGAGCAGTCCCTCCGCGCAGACTTCCCCTGCGGCCGCTGCGCTGCCGAGCGCGAGGCCCGCGGCGGGGTCGGGGCGCCCGGGGCGCCGACGGACTGGGCCGCGGCCGCTCGGGCTCGGCAGGCGCGCGGCCCGTTCCGTTCGAGGCCGCCGGCTGGGCCGGCGCGGGGGGCGCCGTGGGTCTCTCGCGCCCTGCATCTTTTATATATATATATATATATATAGATAGATTGTTTTTTTGTTGGGTCTCTTGCGAGGGCGGCCAGGGCGTAAGACCCGGGTTTGCCAGGACTCGGATTCGCCTTTTTTTTTGACGACCGCGACTCGGATTTTGACGAGTAGGAGTTTCGTGGGATGTCTGCAGCGGGAGGCCTCGTCAAAATGCAGGCTCGGCCTCGTCATTTTTTTGACGACCTCGTCGGGGATTTCCGAGTCCCCCGTACCCGTGTCTTACGTCTCCCCGGCCTGCATCTTTTTTTTTTTTGTTCCCAACCATCCTGTGGTGTTGGGTCCTCGTTTTGAAGAGACGGTGGCCCGCGTCTCCTCTCCTCCTCTCCTCCTCCGCCTCCTCTCCCCTCCTATCATCCTCATCGTCATCATCATCATCATCATCATCATCATCATCATCATCATCATCATCATCATCATCATCATCATCATCATCATCATCGTCATCATCATCATTCCCAACCATCCTGTGGTGTTGGGTCCTCGTTTTGAAGAGACAGCGCCCCGCGTTCACTCCTCCTCCCGCTGCCCCCTCCCTCCTGCCATCATCATCATCATCATCATCATCATCATCATCATCATCATCATCATCATCATCATCATCATCATCATCATCATCATCATCATCATCACCATCATGACGATCATAGGGAGCTCCAGCGAAGGCCCCAGTGGCTGCGCTCCCATGCGCCCACCGCACAGATTTCGGCACACCCCTCACACGTTTCGTGGCCCCATAGGGAGCTCCACCGAAGGCCCCAGTGGCTGCGCTCCCATGCGCCACCGCACCCATTTCGGCACACCCCTCACACGTTTCGTGGCCCCATAGGGAGCTCCAGCGAAGGCCCCAGTGGCTGCGCTCCCATGCGCCACCGCACCCATTTCGGCACACCCCTCACACGCTTCGTGGCCCCATAGGGAGCTCCAGCGAAGGCCCCAGTGGCTGCGTGGCCCGCATAGGGAGCTCCAGCGAAGGCCCCAGTGGCTTGCGCTGGATGACGCCCACCGCACAGATTTACGGCCAACAGAGACACCCTCAACACGTTTTCCGTGGCCCATAGGGAGCTCACCGAAGGCCCCAGTGCTGCTGGCCGCATGCGTCCCGCACGACCAATTCGGCGCACCCCTCACACGTTTCGTGGCCCCATAGGGAGCTCACCGAAGGCCCCAGTGCCGCCGTCCGCATGCGTCCCGCACATCCCATTCGGCACACCCCTCACACGTTTCGTGGCCCCATAGGGAGCTCCACCGAAGGCCCCAGTGGCTGCGCTCCCATGCGCCCACCGCACCCATTTCGGCACACCCATCACACGTTTCGTGGTCCCATGGGGAGCTCCAGCGAAGGCCCCAGTGGCTGCGCTCCCATGCGCCCGCCGCGCCCATTTCGGCACACCCCCCACACGTTTCGTGGCCCCATAGGGAGCTCCAGCGAAGGCCCCAGTGGCTGCGCTCCCATGCGCCACAAACCTCCCCCCCCAACTACCCCCTCCCCCCACCCACCCGCAGACAGAATTGTTCGCACAAACACAACTCACACGTTGTGTGGGCCCAATAGGGACTCCCCCAAGGCCCCAGTGGCTGCGCTCCCATGCGCCCACCGCACCCCATGTTCGGCACACCCTCACACCTTCGTGGCCCCATAGGGAGCTCCCAAAAAGGCCCCAGTGGCTGCGCTCCCATGCGCCCACCGCACCCATTTCCGCACACCCCTCACACGTTCGTGGCCCCATAGGGGCTCCAGCGAAGGCCCCAGTGGCTGCGCTCCCATGCGCCCACCGCGCCCATTTCGGCACACCCCTCACACGTTTCGTGGCCCCATAGGGAGCTCCAGCGAAGGCCCCAGCGGCTGCGCTCCCATGCGCCCGCCGCACCCATTTCGGCCACACCCCTCACATGTTTCGTGGCCCCATAGGGAGCTCCAGCGAAGGCCCCAGTGGCTGCGCTCCCATGCGCCCACCGCACCCATTTCTGCACACCCCTCACACGTTTCGTGGCCCCATAGGGAGCTCCAGCGAAGGCCCCAGTGGCTGCGCTCCCATGCGCCCACCGCACCCATTTCGGCACACCCCTCATACGGTTCGTGGCCCCATAGGGAGCGCCATCGAAGAAGATACTCACAATTGCGGTACTCGCAACTGCATCTGGTTGGGTCCTTCGCCAGGATATTTTTTGTTGGGTCTCTTGCGAGGGCGGCGCGGCTGCCCGGCGCCCGCCTCTCGCTCGCGCTCGGCGGGCGAGACAGGGGTGGATGCGCAGCGCGCGTTCGATCTCAGCCCCCCTTCCCCCCAGCGGCATCTTCCTTTCGATGGAAAAAAGCTTCCCCCACGGGTGTCCCTCGTCTCGCCCGCGGCTGTCTGGAGAGCCCACTCTGGCGTTCGCAAGTAGGGGCGCCAGGTGGGCATGGCTTCGCTCTCCGGGCAGGCCGAGGGCGTGCGAGCGGGGTCGCCCCCCGCGCGCTCTCGAGGCCAGCTCCGCGCCCCTGCGAGGCAGTCCAATCGCTGGTCGCCTTTCGATCGGAGGAGGCAGCTGGCGGGGGCTCCGAGCGCGGCTGGGTGGGATTGCGAGACCTCGGCAGCAGCTCAGTCCGCAGCCCTTTGGGCTTACTGGGGGCAATGGGTCTCGGGCCGAAGGCTCTTGTGGGCGTCTTCTACGGGCCGCCAGGTTCTCCGCGCCGCCCCCCTTCCCGCTGTCCTTTTACTCCTCCATCCGCGTCTTCATTCCGAAAGGCGCTCTCGAAAGGGGCGACCAGATCGGGGGCCGCGCGTTTCGGCGAGCGGTCGCGGCCCGCCCTGTGGTCAGACATGCTCGTCAAACAAAGCCGTCGCTGCCGCTGCCAACGCAGGGCTGTCCGAGGTCGCGCGGAAGATAGGGGCGCCGAGGCACGTTGGGCCCATCAGCCATCAGAGGCAGAAGCTTTCCCCGCGACGCTTGCGAGTTTGATTGCTCTGCCAGGCTTGCGCGTGCCTCTGTCGTGCTCCAGCCCCCCCGGCCTTCACGGTTTTTCTCTGGGCTTCCCATCGTTTGGGCGGGGCTTGCTTCGGCGGGCAGTCGAACTCCTCAAGCTTGAGCGGGTGCGAGCGCGTCATCAGTGGCCTCTGTGCGATTTGCCCGCGCTTGCTCCATCGCCGAGGCTAATTGGTTCATCTGTTCACTGGGCCCTCCATGGAGGCCCGATCAGCGGGGGCGCGCCCGCGCTGGCGGCCGACCTGTCTTTCTGGGACATGCGCGAATAGATCCAGGTCCCAGGTCGCGCTCGAATCAGGGCCTGCGCGGGGGATGCAGCCGCCGCGGCCCTGGCCTTCAAGGGCTGCCTCGAGCGTGCCTGGGTCGTCCGCGACGCGAATGCCTTCGCCGGGCCCCCCCTGAAGACCGCCAGGTGTTCCGCCGCCCCTCTCGCTGCTGAGCTGGGCGCTCCACCCAAGTGGCGAATCCGATCTCTGCTTGCTTTCGCCGGTCCGTCCTGGGCGCGGTTCGCATCTGCCTCGGTCGTGGCCCGATGGCCAAGCTCCCCCGGATAATTCGTAACTTGCCGATTGCCGCCAGGACCTGAGCACCGGTGTCTCGCTGCATTTCTCCGGGGCCTTGCCAGTCACGTCGCGCGCTGCCCAGCTCGATCAGTTGCCCTGGAAGAAGGCTTGCATCGAGCGGGCGCTGCTGGCCCAAATCTTTAGGGCCCCCATCTCAGCATTTCTATAGCGACTGGTTCCACGTAGGGAGCCTCGCGGGCCCCCGCGCGCGTTCTCCTTGCGTGAAGCCTCGGCCGCCGCCCTTGTGAGGTCGGCCCCAGTCGCGCCTCCGAAGTGGCGCCGGGCTCTGGGCGCGCTCGAGGGCGTCTTTCAGGGGGGGTGCAGCGTGCATTGGGGCCCCCCCATCTCCGCGCCCCTCCATGTCGGGGCCCCAGGCCGACTGGCTTCGTTTGCGCGATGCCTCCTGCTGCTTACCCAGAGGGCTCCCGAGCGGGGGCGGCCGGGGGGGGGCGGTGGTTTTCTTCGAGGGGCCCCAGGACTGGAAGCCGAAGTGGCCGAGGCAGCTCGCTGCTGCCATCCAAGGGCAGGTCTTCGTTCTGTCGCTGACCCCCCTTGTGTGAGAGGCACATTCCAATGTGGTTTGCACCGTCGCAAGAGGTCGAGGTCGTTCGTGGAGTTGAGATTCAAGTCGGGCATGTCTCTCCACTGGATAATACAGCGACGATTTCCACGCCATGTTCACAAACTTCAAAAGATTATCCCAGTGCGACCCTACCTAGGAGTTGGAACCCTTAGGAAAGCAGCATTAGTAGTAACAGTAACGCTAAGCTAAAGCTAAGCTAAAGCTAAGCTAAAGCTAAGCTAAAGCTAAGCTAAAACTAAGCTAAAGCTAAGCTAAAGCTAAGCTAAAGCTAAACTGAAGCTAAGCTGAAGCTAAGCTTAAGCTAAGCTAAAGCTAAGCTAGAGCTAAGCTAAAGCTAAGCTGAAGCTGAAGCTGAGCAGCAGCTAAGCTAAAGCTAAGCTAAAGCTAAGCTCAAGCTAAGCTAAAGCTAAGCTACAGCTAAGCTGAAGCTAAGCTAAAGCTAAGCTAAAGCTAAGCTACAGCTAAGCTCAAGCTAAGCTAACGCTAAGCTAAAGCTAAGCTAAACGCTAAGCGAAAAGCTAAGCGAAACGCTAAGCTAAAGCTAAGCTACAGCTAAGCTAAAGCTAAGCTAAAGCTAAGCTCAAGCTAAAGCTAAAGCTAAAGCTAAAGCTCCCAGGGGACTGGGGGGAACCGCGGGGTGGGGACTGGGGGGACCGCCCGGGGCGCTTTCCACTGCCCGGCCCCTTTAAGCTAGAGAGTAAGAACCCTTCTAGGCAGAGCCTAGGTAGGGAATAAAAGGGACATCGTTTCCAAGAAATTGGCAAGGCGAGCGCCGACGCCCGCGGTTTTGGGGGGGAAAAAAACATGCCACGCCGCGCGGCGCCGCCATGATTTATCGCCGCACTTTGCGGCGGCGGCGCGCGTTATCGCCTTTATGCAGTGGCGTGCGCGTATGGCGACGTGGTGTGCGCAGCGTCACAAGGATGGTCGACCGCGCGCTGCCCTCATGGACTGGATGGCACGGCGCCGCGATTCGATCTGCGCGCAGCGTGGGCAATTCGACGAGCGCCCTGTGGGCGGCCGACACTGGCCTTGCATATTTGGACTTCTGGTTTTCATCCACCTTGTCACGCGTGTCCACAGAGGCCGCCCGATCAGTCTCTGGGTCCGCTTGCATTAAGTTCTCGCCGCGCAATCCCAGTCTGTCCCCCTCTTTGCCCCCTCGCTCCCGCGCGCCATTCTTGTGGATCTTCCCCGCGCTCATCCTTTTCAATGGGGGTCGCGCGCATAGGGCGGCGCTCCCCGCGCAAGGCCGCCAGGCCCCTTCCTGCAATCGCGCAGGCTATTTTGCGCGAGCAATCCAGACCAGACAAGGCATGGCCTCTGTGATGCCACTAGCATGTAGATAAGAACTGAGTCGGAGTTGAGATGGAGCGCGGCAGGAGTGGGCTGGAGGTCGCCCGCGAGTCAGGTGGACTGCAATTGGGCGCAGGGTAAGGGTAGAGCCGGTTCCGAGGAGGGCAGAACTGGAGCCGGCGTAGAGATGGCAGATACAAAGCCACACGTTCTCATGGAACAAATGAGAGGAGGGCTGCATGCGCCGTTGTAGTGGGGTGGAGTAGATGAGGGTTTAACTGTGGCGTGCCGCGGGGCAATGTACGACTAGGGCTACATGTGCATAGTTGCTTTTCATCTCACAAGCATGTGACGCCTGATCTCTATAAATTGGACTGGCAAGGTGGTCGCGCGGATCGCGCGAAGCCAAGTTGGGCGCATTCAGCTGGGGCAGAACAATATGCCTATTTGCATAAATGCGCACGTCTGTATACATAGCGCACGCCGTAAAGCAAGACTGGAAGCCTGCGGCGCGCCCCAATCGTCGCCGGCATCGCCAGGGCATCCGGAGTACAGACGACCACCGTCGCCGGCGCAGCAGTAGGACCTCGGATGCCCGGAGCGAATGCCCGACGTGCCCCGCGAGGTAACAAAATATTCCAGCGCGGGATGTTGCGCGCTCGCCGACCTGGGGATTTCAAGCCCAATGCGCTCGCGCAACATACTCCAATAATGCACCGCGCGCATCTCAAACAGTCACACATCTCACCTCGCATATCTTCCAGACGCACCCTCCGCAGATTTTACACGTTCAGAAAATGATCAAACTATTCCCGGCACTCACCTACGCAACTAATTCTTGGATTTTCCAAAGACAGCCCAGTACCATCTGCGAAATTTCAAAGTGCTCCAAAGATGTTCCAGTGCCATCTGCACAATTTGAATATATCCCCCGGGTGCTCCAGTGCCATTTGCAGAGTTGTTCTAACAAGTCCGCGCAGAATTCTGATATTTCAAAATCTCCCACATATGTTCCAGTGCCATCTGCGAAATTTATAGAGTCGATGTGCGCCCCTTTCGGGGAGGGCTGGCCGATGAGTCTTCAGCCCCTTCGAAGCGGCCCTTCCCCGACGCTTCCCCGACGGGCTCCCGGAATAATATTCCCTTCGATGCTGGCCATGCGCGCATTTTTATTTGCGAAATTCCAAAATCTCCCACAGATGTTCCGGGGAGGGCTGGCCGATGAGTTGCAGCAGGGGGGGGCGGGACCAGAAGCCCTGGGGGCTCCAGCGCCGCGGCTCAGCCGCACAGCGTGTGAAGAACTCCACCAACCCCCGCGCGGCGCAAAACAGTTTTTGATTATTCTGGATGGTATGATCATCGGGGGGAGGTGGCTGTGAACTCCGCCAACCCCTGCGCGGCGCGCAGTAGCTTTGGAGGATGCCGGACGGCAGGCTCCTCGGGGGGAGGTGGCTTGGCTGGCTTTCCGACGGAGCGTCCCCATCACGCCCAACCGCCCCAGGGATCTGAGCCTCAAAGCTGCCAGCCCTCCCCCCCCCTCCTCGTTCTCCTCCTCCTCCTCCTCCTCCTCCTCCTCCTCCTCCTCCTCCTCCTCTCCTCCTCCTCCTCCTCCTCCTCCTCCTCCACCTCCTCCTCCACCTCCTCCTCCTCCACCGCCCCAGGAATCTAAGCCTCAGAGCTGCCACCCTCCCCCCTGCCCCCCCCCCGACGGCACGCGCCCAGCCCCCCCACCCCCCCCGAACCCAAGGGGGGCGCGATGATGATTATGCCATCTGGAGTGGGGCGGGGGGGGGTTCGTTGTGGAGTGGGCCCAGGAGGCTTCCGACCCGTGAGGGTTCTCTGTCTGATCAGGGCGATGCTGAGCTGCATGGCCACGCCTCCATTGGTTTCGCACCGGCTTCCAGGCGCGATGTCTGCGCAGGTCGTTGCGCATTCCCCACTCGTGCATCAGCAGAATCTCAAACGGAACCGTGCTTCAATGGGCTGGCGCCCGCCTGCTTAGCCTTAGCAGCACGCTCCTCCGTAGACAGCTTCTCTTTCTGGGTCAAATCGCCAGAAAACCGAATGACAACGCTTTGCGTTGCGCAGTGTTCCAACCCTTTTCCTCCCTCCTCCTCCCCCCTCCCACCAAGAGAAAGAGAGGGCGACCACGAGCAACGTGGTCCCAGGAAGTTTACAGGCACGCCTTCGAAGCAGCTGGGGGTGTGGAGGCCCTTCAGGCGCTCTGGCAGGACACCATTTCTTCGGCCACGGCGTGGCGTGGCGCAGTCAGCAAGTACTGCGATACCACATGATAGTGGCTATGTGCTCATGTGCGTTTCGTACTCAATTTTGCTTGTTTGCTTGCTCCAGACCCTGGGTTTCTGATCTAAGGGTTTCTTGACCAATGCCCTCACCGTAATTATCTACTTGTTGTTGTATTGTTCGGTGCTGTAGGGCTTGGCTCCTACACGTCCGCCCCGTCAGATATGTGGTACGCTCGCGCGGTGACGTGCCGACGTAAATCCGACAGAAATTCGAAGTGATTCCGACGTATACCAGATGTGGGTATGATGTAAATGTGGTCTCCATTTGCCGCACGAGGTCTCAAGGATTTTCCTCATACCACAGCGGTCGAACGTAAGGTCAGGCCACTCGGCCCCTCCCCGCAAGAACTATTCTAGCATACGCTTTTCCGCCAGCGGGGGCGCCTGCCCCAGGGCAGCTTGAATGTCTGTACCCCTGCGAGGACACGTCAGGACATACGCTCTCCCAGCCGCCCTAAGCTTTCCAGCCGCCCTGAGGCAGGCGTCCCTGATTGCACAACGGTTTTTGTTGATGTCGTCCTTCGTCCGCTGAGTGGCCTCAGGCAGTGAAGGTTCAGTTTCGTGGTCCCTATCCTGCCCTTGGGGCCCCATCCTTAAGGGTGCCATCCTGGAACCGCCGCCGCCTGCCTCCCCCTCGCCCCCCCTACTCCTCCTCCTCCTCCTCCTCCTCCTCCTCCTCCTCCTCCTCCTCCTCCTCCTCCTCCTCCTCCTCCTCCTCCTCCTCCTCCTCCTCCTCCTCCTCCTCCTCCCCCGCCCCCCCCCCTGCGCGTCAGGCCGACGAGGAGGAGACCAAGAACCGTCGGGACGCGAAGATCCAGTCGCTGGAGAAGGCGCCGCCCGGGGGGCCGGGGGGCCCCAGACCCCCGATGTCTTGATTTCTAGGGACGCCGACCCTCGAGCCAGTCCCCAGGACTCGCTGTTTCGTCCAGAGGAGGAGGAGGAGGAGGAGGAGGAGGAGGAGGAGGAGGAGGAGGAGGAGGAGGAGGAGGAGGAGGAGGAGGAGGAGGAGGAGGTGACGGCCCCGCGCCCCGGTAGCGGCCCCCATGGGCTGAGCATAGCGGAACCCCGTGCCGTCGTGTTCTTTTCACGATTCGAGGGGGTCTGGGCTGGGGGGGGGTCGGGGGGTGCCGCGGGGGCGCTGCCGGCCGCAGGGTCGCGCCACGGGGTCGGACAGGAGCCGGGGCCAGAGGAGGGGCAGAGGTCTGCGGGGCGCCTTCCCGAAGGCTCCCACCCCGAGAGTGTTTTCCTAGCGGCCACGCGCAGAGCTGGGCATGGCTCGGACGTGCGCGTTTTTTTTTTTTTTTTTTTTTTTTTTTTTTGTTATTTTTGTGTTTTTGTTTTGTTTTGTTTTTTCTAGGCGAGGGGGCCATCGAGGAGCAGATTGGACCACCTGGCGAAGAAGGAGCGCACGAGATCGGCAAGGGCGCGGGGCATGGACGTCCGAGCGCTGGCGGGCGAGAAGCCGGGGTGGGGCGAAGCCTTCTCAGAAGCACACCTCTGCTCCTTCGGAGGCGCGGGCCTTATCTATAGATGTAGGTCCGGCGCCCTCTGAGAAGCAGGCTCCCTCTAAGGAGCCCCCCCCTCCCCCTTCACCCTGGGGTGGGGCGAAGCCTGCTCCGAAGCACCTCTGCTCCTCAGGAGGCGCGGGTCTTATCTATAGATGCAGGTCCGGCGCCCTCTAAGAAGCAGGCTCCTTCTAAGGAGCCCCCCTCTTCCCCCTTCCCCCTTGTGCGCGCCGCCAGTTCTAGGCCTCCCAGATGGGGTCCTAGCAGATGGGGTCAGAGGATCGCGCCGCATCGCCGATGCATCGCCGATGCACCATCGGCACGGCTCGATGTGGAGGCCGATGTCCTCCATGCCGCCGCCGCCGAGGCATCGCCCACGTCGCCGATGCATCGGCGATGCGGTGCAATCCTCAGGCCCCACCTGCTCGGACCCCATCGAGGAGGCCTCTATGGTTTCGACCGCCACCCTCCCCAGCGAAGGGGGGCCCTGGCCCTGAGCCCCAGGCGGCCCAGCGCACAGAAACAAAAGGGCGGCAGGGTCTGCATGGCGTACCCGCGCCCGATCTGGCACACCCCTCACACGGTTCGTGGCCCCACCGAAGGCCCCAGCGGTTGGGTCCGCATGGCGTACCCGCACCCGGTTCGGCACTTTTTTCACACGTTTCGTGGCCCATAGGGAGCTCCTTCGAAACGGTGTTCACAATTGCGGTGCGTACAACTGCATACGTTTGGGTCAGTCGCCAGGGTAATATCAAAGCAGTTTCGATGTTCTCTTGGTGAGTGCAGTGCTCGAGCATATTCCTTCGCCATCCCCCGTAGCCCTCGAGTACGTCTTTTCCGTGTCTCTTCTACGCGTGCTGGTGCTCCTGGGGTGGATCCCCTTGGGCGCCCGTCACTGCATAGAGCTTCGTGCTTTTTTTCCCCGCACGCGGATCCTCCACGAGTAGCGCTATTACTGTTCTGTCCCGTAGCACAAATACACGCCACGAAGACGTTTACCACAGGAGCCGACGGTGCACAGTGAACAAACAGCACGCTGCTGCGCACCAGTCTGACCGTCCGCGCTGGAAGCGTGAAGGTCACATGGGTCCGTAGAAGAGCTGGATTCGGTGTAGCCCGAATGCTTTGCCCCAGGCTCGGTCTGCTGAGGGCATGGAGGGATCATACCATTCAAGGTCATTTTGGCAAGGCTTGGAGTGGTGAGGGCAGATGTGCCCTCACAGGGCGAAGCAATAGTTAGATCAATGGCCGTCGAGGTAAGCGCAGAAATATGTTTAAGAGGGGACGGCCATTTGCCCCACATCGCCACCGTATCCAACACACCACGCTTACCCAGTCAGTGCTTGCATTTCAGGAGCCTTGCTTGTGCTCCAAGGGAGCTGTGATTCTGGTGGTCGCCTGTGGGGTATGCTCGTTGGCTGGTGTGTTATGGTCGCCGCGACCGTGGTGATGTGTCTGTGTTCTGCGGTTGGTGCCCTGTGGTTGGTGCTCTGCGGTGCCTGATGTCTCCTCAGGCAGTGAATGCCTGGGAGTTCCCGTTCTACGAGTGTTGACACTTCGGGGGTCTTACTTCACTAACTCAAAAACGACGCCCAATCCCAAAAACGCAAGGGCCAAGACGAAACGCAGGCTCCTCGAGAATTCGGGGAGGGGGATGTTTTTGGGGCAGGGTTTTACCAGGGTGACACCGACGAGCGCAAAACATACCCCGAAATCTTTGGCCGGTCTTCGGATCCTAGGCGAATCCGCGATTTGGGGATTGGGGATGTGTTTTTCTGGGTCCGCCTCCTCCTCCTCCTCCTGCCCCTCCTCCTCCTCCTTCTTCTCCATCTCCTCCTCCTCCTCCTCCTCCTCCTCCTCCTCCTCCTGCTCCTCCATCTCCTCCTCCTCCTCCTCCTCCTCCTCCTCCTCCTCCTCCTCCTTCTCCTCCTCCTCCTCCTCCTCCTACTCGTCGTGTAAGGAGCTGGCTATGCGGTGCCGTGGCCGGCCGTTGGCTGGCCTGGTGCCCCGCGGTTGGCACCCGCGTGGGCGGTGCCCTGCCACCGGTGCTCCGTGGTTGGCGCCCTATGGTCTACGCCGTCTGGTGTGTGTGTGTGTGCCCTGTCTCCTCCTCCTCCTCCTCCTCCTCCTCCTCCTCCTCCTCCTCCTCCTCCTCCTCCTCCTCCTCCTCCTCCTCCTCCTCCTCCTCCTCCTCCTCTCTCCTCCTCCTCCCTCCTCCTCCTCCTCCTCCTCCCCTCCTCCTCCTCCTTCCTCCTCCTCCTCCCTCCTCCTCCTCCTCCTCTCCTCCTCCTCCTCCTCCTCCTCCTCTCCTCCTCTCCTCCTCCTCCTCCTCCTCCTTCTCCTCCCCCTCCTCCTCCTCCTCCTCCTCCTCCCTGGTGTGTGCCCTGTTGCTGGTATCCTATGGTGGGTGCCACGTGGGTTTCGATTGTTGGTACCCCATGGTGGCGGGTGCCCTCTGGCAGTTGCCACGTGGCTCATGACCTGTGGTTGGTGCCTTGGGCTGGTGCCGGAGTGCCAGTACCCTATGGCGGAGGCTCTCTGGTTGGTGCCCCGACGCTGGTGGTTACGATGCCCCATGGTTGGCACCCCATGGTTGGTGGCATGACGTTACTGCTTCTACTACTCTTAGTTCGTACGCCGAGAGTATAAGAACCTGCTGTTTAGGGGTCCTCGGGCTGGCATCAGAAGAAAGGAAGGCCCAGGGTGCCGAGGCGAGAACGTGACTTCACTAATTACCTGCCCTCGATCGGCAAAATTGCCCCCAATTCTGGAAAGCTCCAGTCCGCTTGTCATGGAAGTGTTGGGAAGTTTGAGGTTCAAGATGAAATGCAGCTCTCAGTCGAAACGCCGTGTAGAGGGGAAGGGGGGAGGGGGAGGAGAAGGTGTGTGGGCGTGGCGGCCGCGCCCATTGAATTTACGCTGCGAGAGGCATCGAGGATCGGGGCGTTGACTATGGTACATGCTCGATGGACGCGAGCCCGGACGTCCGCCGACATGACTTGTTCCGTCCGCGGCCTCAGAATTCCCCATCCTCCCCCTGGTGGGTAGCTTTGTGTCTCGGGTTCCTCTCTGGTGGTCTCGGCCCCGGTGGTCTCGGACCCGCAGGCCGAAGCCAAGGAAAGACGCTCGGGCCAGGAGTAGGCCATATATGATGGGCCTGTTTTCCACCACCACCACCACCATAACTTGGAGGGGGGAAGGAGGAGGAGGAGGAGGAGGAGGAGGAGGAGGAGGAGGAAGAGGAGGAGGAGGAGAGGGAGGACGAGGAGGACGAGGAGGAGGAGGACGAGGAGGAGGAGGACGAGGAGGAGGAGGAGGAGGAGGAGGAGGAGGAGGAGGACCCCTTCTCACTTATGGTGGTGGTGGTGGTGGTGGAAAGCAAGCCCATCAATATAGCCAACGCGCTGAAGTAAGGACCACGTAATGTTCAGACTGGCTCGGGTTTTCGTGGACGAGGCTCGCCGTGGGCAGAAACGCCAGGTTGTTCCCTATTCGGCGTTGCCTGTGGCAGCACGGTGCCTGCTCTGCGTGCAGGATGGCAGCTCTGGTAGGCAAGTCTCGAGCCTGCCCGTGCTCAGAGGAGGAAAAGGTACCCACACCTCTGCCCTTCGCTCGTTTTCTTCTTTTTGTTGGGGCTCCTGGCAGGCCCTCGTCGCCACCGCTGGATTCGCCTCGAAGTTCTAGTCAGAACGCTCCCCGAGAGATGTCCGAGGGGTAGCGGTAGCGGTACTCTTTGGTTTCCACAGCTTCGCTCCCCTGGCGGCGATCGTCGCTCTGGCAGTGCGCGGGCGGTGGGCGGTGGGACTGGGCCCCTGCGTCGAAGGAAGGAGCATGGTGACAATGACCAAGACGTCGCGGGATCTTGTCGACACCGATCTTGGTCATGGTCCATGCCTGCCTTCACCGATTCGCGAGGATGATCCACATATTGCCGATTATCAAGATGGACGGTGACCAAGATCGGTACCGTCGTTTCCGCGCTTCAGTCATGGTCATGGCCATCGTTATCCTTCACTCCATGTGGCCGACGTAACGACACAAACATCAACGTTCGACCGTCTGGGCGCCACTGACTGGCTCGCGCGCTTCCGACAACTCCTCTCTGTAGCGTGTGTTGCTTGAGGGGCTGTTGCCCCTGGCGCGCCCCGCGTGCCAGCCAGGGGGTCTTGCGCCATTCCAACCTATTCACGCGGACCCCCACATGCGAATGCTGATGCGGACTCGACGCCCACGACGACGACGACGACCGTGAGTCCCACGAAGCCCACGGCGCCGAAAATCGAACACGGCCACGACGCCCGTGACGACCGCGACCACGACCACGGCCACGACGACCAGAGCCGACCCGGGTGATCCTCCTCCTCCCCCTCTTTACTCCTCTTCCTCCTCCTCCGCCTCCTCCTCCTCCTCAGCGTCCTCCTCTCTTCCTCCCTCCTCCTCCTCCTCCTCCTCCTCCTCCCGATCCGCGCCTGGCCCTTGGAAGATGCCCTCCCGCGGCGCCCTCCCCTGCTCTTGCGGGGCGGGGGCAGGAGCTCGACTGGTTCATGAACGAGGCGCTCCGCCTCGACGCGGCTCCGCCCGTGCTCCGCTCCCCGCGCCGCGCCGCCTTCCTCTCCTCGCGGGCGGCTTGCCGCCCCGCCGGGCCCCCGGGGAGCCCCCCCCCCCGCCAACGTCATGCCGCCGAGAGGCGAGGCAGAACTCGCGGGGGCACACGCCCTCGAGGAGCTATGGTCGGACGCACCCCGTGAAGGATGCACGCCCCTCCCATCTCTCTCTCTCTCTCTCTGTCTCTCTCTCTCTCTTTCTCTCGTTTGCCTCTTCCTGCTTCGAAGGAGAGCTGGCGGCGCACGCCGGAACTTCCGGAGGTCCGCGCGGATTCTTCGTGGATCTGCGCTGGGCCCCCCCGGGCGCACTCCGCACGCCAGGGGCCGGGGGTCCAGCGCCGATCCAAGAGGTGTTCGCGGAGCTCCGCGAGCATGCTCAAGACAAGTATTGTTAACTCCTCTTGCTATCATTCTTTTTCTTCATTTACTCATGTGTCCCTCAATAGTTCTGGGCCCCCAGACTGCAGGTATCCCCGCCGGACTACAGGTACCCCTTCCCTGAACTACAGGTACCCTTCCCCCGGACTACAGATACCCCCCCGGACAACAGGTACACCCCCAAACTACAGGTACCCCCACAGGACATCAACGCGTGCGTTGACGCGTGAACACGCGTTCCGCCCCCCCCCCAGACTGCAGGTATTCCCCCCGACTGGACTACAGGTACCCTTCCCCGGACTACAGGTACTCTGCCCTGGACTATTGGTACCCCCCCCCAGACTACAGGTACGCCTCCCCCGGACTACAGGTACCCTCCCCGGACTACAGGTACTCCCAGAAATAGTGAGGGATAAAGCTTGCACTCTGAGTCAGACCCTTGGTTGGAGCTATCGTGTGCGTTAGGGGCTGATTTCTGGGCCCCTCGGTTGAAAGACTGCACATGGCCTAGACCGGTCAGCTGGTTCTGTGTAGACGAGTGTGGATGCCATGTTCATGACACATGACAGGCGAGACTCGAGATCCAGTTTCACATTGTTATCTTGTTCGTGGCATGTTCTATGTCGCTCAGTGTTTTCATGTTTGCACATCAATTGTCGGGCGGAGGAGTTGTGCAAGAAGTACAAGAAGGACCGGACTTGCCATAACGCCGGTTCGCGGAGTTACACGTAGCTTTCCATCTCATATGGGCTCTGCTTCTGTCAGAGCCACCCCTTGACCAGGATCAAACTATAGGCGTGTAGCAGCAGACTGCGAGCCATGTCAGGCCATTTTTGATGGTAGCCAGGTGAAGCTAACGGTGGCCCTTCACGGAACGTGCCCACATGAGGTGCCAGCAGTTGGTTGGCTTGTTCCAGAACGTGCAGGCACTTTGAAGCTTGCAGCTGGTCGTGCAAATCGTCGCTGGCCGAGATTGAGCGGATAACGCTAATTGCTTGCACATTGTATATATTCCCTTCGCTACGGGCTGAAGTGATTCTATATTATAGTCCCTCTTCGCTTCACATCCTGCCATTGCCTCTCTCGGAGAAGGTGTTGTCCTTCCCACTTTTGCTGATCAAGCCAGGATCATCCATGAAAACAAATGGGAGGGGGTTGTCGATTACCGTTTCTGAATTCTTGGGTTGCTCTTGGGCGCTCTTGGGGGCCGTCTTGGAGCCTTCATTGGCCCCTCCTGGGCTTCAACTGCTGGACGATATTGGAAGCATCCTGAGGCCGCCGAGGCCATGCGGAAGCTAAAAGACGAGAAGGCAACACACACGAGACTCCAATACTTGTTTTACGGACGTTGGCCTCTCGGGGGTATCCACAGGAGATTCATTGTTGATCTACACCACCTGCACCCAGAGGGCTGGTGGTACATGAAGAGGTCGCGCTGCTTGCCCTTTGATTGCGAAGCCGCGACTCGCTACCAATACATGCCGGCGCCTTTCTTCGGGGAGGGGGTCAGATTGTGAACCCTCCTTCCCCTCCCCCCTTTCCCCCCCGGAACCATTGAGATGATCACGGATTCGTAATGTCATGGACCATGCGTGATCTCGGAGGCAATCGGCCCACATAGACAGTCGGGTAGCTTCAGTTTCCCAGGCGCACCTTGACTGAGGACGGACCTTTAGAGGGCGGTATGCGCGGCGCGGCTCCGGAGGATAGGAATGATTCGAATTGCGAATGGCTTATCGTTTGATTTCTTCTGTTGTGAATATTGGCCGCGGGACGCAGGATTTGCCGCGGGTTTGCCGTGGTATCGGCCTCGTCCACTTGGGCGCGCCGAGAACACGGCGCGGCGACGGATGGGCGACGCAACAAACACGGTGTCGTTGAGGCCGACATTGGCGTTTTGACCTGCCCGCGTAAGGTTGAGCGTGAGAGCCTTCGCTTCAAATGTGGTGTGCAGCGTGGGCGGCCCGCGTGAGCCACCGCGTATCTCGGGTGAGACCCGCTTAGATTCGTCACTCAGATGCCCAGGTTGCCCCTCCCACTCGTCGTCGTCGTCGTCCTCCTCCTCCTCCTCCTGCTCGTGCTCCTCCTCGTCCTCTCATCCTCGTGCTCCTCCTCCTCCTCCTCCTCCTCCTCGTTTTCCTCCGCTTCCTCCTCCTCCTCCTCCTCCCCTCCTCCTCCTCCTCCTCCTCCTCCTCCTCCTCCTCCTCCTCCTCCTCCTCCTCCTCCTCCTCCTCTTCCTCCTCCACAATTGCACACTATGAAAATACTCTCCCACTTCCCCTGATGGCGTCCCGAAAATATCCGACACCCCCCCGCATATTGTTACCTAACAGCTCTGGCTGATAGGTTTCTAGCGGTCTCAAAAAAGAGAGCATCATGACTCCTCAGGGGGGTCTGGGCGGGACCCGGGGAGGCTGCCGCCGAAGCCGAAATCGCTTGGGACATCCTCGCAAAATCGCTCTTGGTGCTCCCAGAACTCCATACCCGGGCCACATTTTGGATGCCCGGAGCCAACTGTAGGCCACTTCGTGCTCTTCGACTTCCCAGAACTCCATTCCCGGGCCACATTTTGGATGCCCGGAGCCAACTGTAGGCCACTTCGTGCTCTTCGATTTCCCAGAACTCCATTCCCGGGCCACATTTTGGATGCCCGGAGCCAACTGTAGGCCACTTCGTGCTCTTCAAGTTCCCAGAACTCCATTCCTGGGCATGATTTTGAATGCCCGGAGCCAACTGTAGGCCACTTCGTGTTCTTCTAGTTCCCAGAACTCCATTCCTGGGCCACATTTTGAATGCTGAGGCAGGCTGATGCTGCGGCCGAGGCAGGCTGAGGCTGAGGCAGGCTGAGGCTGAGGCCGAGGCTGAAGGCAGACTGAGGCTGAGGCTGAAGCAGGCTGAGGCTGAGGCTGAGGCAGGCTGAGGCTGAGGCTGAGCAGGCTGATGCTGAGGCAGGCTGAGGCTGAGGCTGAGGCTGATGCAGGCTGAGGCTGAGGCAGGCTGAGGCTGAGGCCGAGGCTGAAGGCAGACTGAGGCTGAGGCTGAAGCAGGCTGAGGCTGAGGCTGAGGCAGGCTGAGGCTGAGGCAGGCTGAGGCTGAGGCTGAGGCAGGCTGAGGCTGAGGCTGTGACTGCGACTGCCGTTGCCGCTGCGACTGTCATCGCGAATGCGACTACGACTGCGAGAACAGCAGAATTCTACAACTGGATTTTCATCTGAATCTTAAGGGGAATGCTTTCAGATATGCTTCTACACATCGCTGTTAGGTTGCTTTGCCGGGATAATTTTTTACACAGGATTCCCGGGAAACGGGTTTTCGCTTGTGTTTTTGCCTAACAGCGAAGACTGATAGGTTTCTAGTGGGTCGAAAGAAACATCATGACTCCTCAGGGGGGTCGGGGCGGGACCCGGGGCGGCTGCCGCCGAAGCCGAAATCGCTTGGGACATCCTCGCAAAATCGCTCTTGGCGCTCCCAGAACTCCATTCCCGGGCCACATTTTGAATGCCCGGAGCCAACTGTAGGCCACTTCGTGCTCTTCGACTTCCCAGAACTCCATTCCCGGGCCACAGTTTGGATGCCCGGAGCCAACTGTAATCCGAAAGCCTTTATAATGGCGTCGACGACCACAGTGCCGGGGAACTGCTTTGAACAACGCCAGTCGTTCAAAGCAGTGCCCCGGCACTGCTTTGAACGATGCGGAAACGCGATCAGCAGGAGCCTTCGCCTGTTCCTTCTCCTCTTCTCGTCGCTGTATCCTCTTCCTTGTCCTCCCTCCTCCCCCGTTCCCTCTCTACCTCGTTCTCTCCGTCTCATGCGCACTCTTCCTCCCCCCTCTCCTCCTCCTCTTCCTGCTTTCCTCCTCGTCCTCCTCCTCCTCCGCCTCCTCCTCCTCCTCATTTGTCCTATTTCTCCGTCCTCGTCCTCCTATCCCCCTCCCCCTTCTCCCTCTCCTCCTTCTCCTCCTCCTCGTCCTCCTCCTCCTCCTCTTCCTCCTCCTCCTCCTCCCCTCCTTCCTCCTCCTCCTCCTCCCCCTTTTCCTCTCCCTCCTCCTCCTCCTCCTCCGCCTCCTCCTCCCCCTTCCCCCTCTTCCTCCTCTGCTATCACTCCTCTATAATTCCTGTCCGCTCCTCCCCTTCACTGATCCTCCTCTTCGTCGTCATCATCCCTTTCGTCCTCCTTCGCACGCCTCTTAATCCTCAATCGGTTCCCAATCTTCTCGACTTTCTTGTCATCCGCGTCCTTGGCTCTTGAAGGAGCCTCAGGATTTCTCAGGGCTCTTGTTTGGCACGCGAAGACACACCTCCCAGGAACGCATCATCCTCCTCACCTCCACCCTCCTCCTCATCATCTCCTCCATGCATGTTCGGCTCAAGCCCGCGCCGACGGCAGGTTCCACGGCGGTTGGGCGGGCTCGCGCCCGCCTCCGCGGCCTGCAGTCGGGGCAGAGATGCGTGCAGGGTGGGATGACAAAACGGAAGAGGAAACACGGGCCGCAGTTGCGGATTCTTCACAGAGCAGCGGTGGCGGTTGGGGAAGAAGTGAGGATTGGGGCGGCCGCAGTGGCGGATACGGTGGCGGAGGTGACCGCAGTGGCGGCTGGGGCGGCGGAGCTTCTCTTGGTGGATGGGGAGGAAAAGCGCAGGAGGGCGGCGACGGAAGTGACCGCAGTCGCGGATGGGGGGGCGGCGGATGGGAGCGCGGCGGCGGATGGGGCGGCAACGGATGGGAGGGTTCGGGAATGGAGGGCGCCCGCTGGTGGGGCGACGAGGGTGGCTGCTGGAATGCATGGGAAAGGGGCCGCTCGAGTGCTTGGGATGGTTCTCCTGCCGCGGGGCCCGCGGCCGCAACAGCGGCGGGCAAAGGAGGCCGTCCCCTACTTCCCCCAGAACGCGAAGGGCAAGGCGCAGTTGCTCTTTCTCAAACTGTGGGCCAGGAGCCAGGGCCTATTTTCAGGTTGGACTTCTTCGAGAACTTCAGGGCGGACTGGTCTGGGAATTATAAGCAGCACAGCGCGGCCTTGAAGTTTTTCCGAGACGAGTTCGAAGACCGAGAAAACCCTTTCGGCAGCCGCGCGCCCGTCTTCGGAGGTACCGCAGTTGCGGAGGAAATTTCGAAGATCCTTAAGTACCGCGCAAAGGGGAAGGCGCAGGACAACAGGGATTGGGACTGGGACCACACCGTCAAAGTGCCGTGGTCTTGGCTGGAGATGGTCGCGCAGATGGATGGACCTACAATGCTGCGCGTCGTGTGCGGCCCTGACAGTGACCGCAGTCGCGGGTTGGTCCGCTGCGAGTGCAGCCCGTGCCCTAACAGTCTCGACAACATGAGGCACGCGAAAGGGGTGGACAGATGACAGGCGCAAACAATCTCTCTGCCCCAGTGGGATTTCGTCCTCATCCGCGACGACGGCCCGGGCATTCGCGTCCACCCATCCTGGTCTAGCCCGAAGTTCAACACGTATGAGGTGGAGCCGCACTGGCACCCCGTGCGCGGCCCGACGGCAGGTCTTGGCAAGAGCGATGGCCACGGAACGTTCAAGTTCTGGAAGATGCTGCACGCCCATGCGAATCCTGGGCGGTTCGATGCGAACAAGGGGTCGCACCTGCAACCGCGGTGGTCCGCGCAGCCTTGACACCGCAGTTGCGGAATTCAACCGCAGTGGGCGCAGCCGTGGAACCGCAGTTGCGGGGACCGATCGCGTGACGCCGCGCTCGTTTGACTCACTATGCGCGCTTTCGGCCGCAGTTGCGGCGCTGCCTTCTAGCGACTTCATATAGCTTGGCAGCAGTTGCTGCGCTCCCACGACTGGCCGCTGTAGGCGCTTCGGGCGCGCATTACCTCCGTTGAAGCACTCGTGACGTTAGCGCGGCCGCAGTTGCGGAGACAGGCAAAAAGATGGATCCGCAGTTGTTCGTCGTCCTCGTCGCCCCTTCCCCGTCGTCCTCGTCGCAGTCCCCTCCCTCCGCCTTTCCTCCTCGTCGCAGTGGGCGTGGCCCGCCTCCGTCATTAGCCCTTTCTTCCGTTGGCCGTAGCCCGCCTCCGTTGGCCGAGTCATTTCCCGTCGTCTTCGTCGCAGTCCCCTCCGACGGCCGCAGTTGCGGACTTTCTCGATTCCTCCTCCTCCGTTTCTGCCCCGTCACCCTCGTCGCAGCCCCCTTCCTCCTTTCATCCTCGTCTGAGCTCTTCGCGGCATCCTCTTCCTTCTCGTCCTCTCCATCCTCCTCTTCGCCCTCCTCGTCCTCATCCCCGCCGTCTCCCTCGTTGTCCTTCCTCGCCCGAGCCGGCCGCAATTCCCCCGTCGGACGGGGGCCGCGCGCGGCCACGCCATGGGCCCACTTAAGAAAGCCGAGCTCGACCAGCGGCCCGCCGAGATGAAGCGGCAACTGCGAGAGAAGTTCGGCATGACTGGCGCTGCCGCGCAGCCCGCAGTCGCGGCGCCTGAGGGGGGCCGCAGTTGCGGAAGCCACGAGCCTGCGCCGCGCGAGGCCCCCCCTTCGTCGGAGAGCTCGTCGCATAGCTCCCCGCGGGATTATCGGCCGCCGCCGCCGATCAGCACGCAGTCGATGGAGCCGTCTGGTACTGGGAGACGTGAAGAGGCGCAGTTGCGCAGACCGCCAATGGCTCCCAAGGCAAAATGGCGGGCTCGGGCGCCGACGCCGACGCAGGAGCAGGACCAACCAGCAGTGGCGCGAGCCGCCGCCGAGACCGCAGTTGCGGGGGTGGCCGGCGAGCCAGGCGCCGTGCGCGGCGCCGCTGCGAGCAGCGCGCCCTCGGCCGCGCTTCTCCCAGCCGAGTCCAAACGAGGCGCCCAACCCGAAGACGAGGCCGCCTCCCAGGAGAAAGCCGCCGAGACAGTCGCCTCGGCCAAGTCGCGTCCGAGGAAGAGGCCGCCTCCCACGGAAGGCTCGCCGCTGTCAGAACCGCAGTCGCGGGATCGCGCGGGATCGCTGTCAGAACCGCAGTTGCGGGAAGATGCGGGAGCACCGCGGAAGTAGCCGCGGACCAGGAGCCCTCCAGGGATAAACTATGTTGGGGAACCCACCAAGTGGAACGAAGGATCCCTTCGTACAGCAGACGGCCATCGACTGCCGTCCACCATCGCTGTGGTGTTCAACGTGGTGATCATTTCGAAGGCGGCAACAAAGAACAATGTCTTCAATTGCATCCTGTTCCAAACTGCGGCGGTCATCTTCGTTCTATGGGACCCCGAGATGCTCCGCGCGGGGAACGTCGAAGGCGCTTCCTCCTTGAGGCATGCCGTCGAAGACGCTTGCAACTTGAAGAACAACAGCGAGGAGCCTTACTGGACGACGGTTGACCTGTTCAAAGACACAGGCCTGGTGCTCGTGCGCCCGCACATCATCGCAGAGACCGCAGTTGCGGGTCATGTTGTTGGGGCCGCCCACGCCGTCACGATCCTCCGCTTTCGCCTGAAGGCCTCCGAAATGAATCCTGGCGCGGTGATCCCTTTTGCCGTCGTGTCCAGACGCGCTGTTTGCGAACCTCTCCAACAAAAGATTACGCAATCAGAACAAGCAGCGTGGCAGGCAGGTTTCTTCAAGGACGCTGTAGCTTCCATCCACAAAAACCATGTCCGGTTCTTGTGCGGCTTCTTTGACATCCCGCCTGGGCAGTTTCAAGCATTTGGCCGCAGTTGCGGAGCCAGCTACAACTGCCAGGTATGGGGTACTGTTCAGGGCCGGGCCCGCCCTGTCCGGAGGCTTCAGGAAAGGCGCCCGCGTCGTGCATCTCAATTACGTCGTCCCCATTGGCCCGTGCGGCGTGCGCATTGCGGACTACACCGCGGATTCTGCAGGGAGGCCGTCGAAGAACGATCCCCAGTGGCTCCCTGAGTGGCTGCATCGAACAAGCGACTCCATCATCTCTCGGCGATGGGTGCAAACGAAGGACATGCCCAAGTGGGATTATGACCCTAACCGCAGTAGCGGAGTCAGAAGAAAGCTCGGCTTGGCAGCGCTGCCCCCCATCGGCAAGGTCATTCAGAAGGAGCTCAACGAGACGACCTTCGCCACACACTGGTACGAGGGCCTCCACCAAAACCTCGTCTTCGTCGGGCACGGACGCGCGAGTCGGGCGAGCAAGCGGAGGCATGAAGAGGCGCGATCTGCCGCAGTTGCGGACAAGCCGTGAGTGCGCCAAGACCGATGAGCCGCAGTTGCGGCACAGAGCTCAGTAATTACTACTGCGCGCCTGCTGCCTGCAGTTGCGGGGTAGGAGACCCCTCCTTAGCGAATAATTAATTGCATGTTGCCGCGTAGGATAGCCCGCAGTTGCGGGGTAGGAGAGCACGCGGTTGCGAACTCGCAGTTCGCAATAAGTGTGCGCGCGCTGGGTCATCGTCATCGTCGTCGTCCGACGTCGTCGTCGTCGTCGCTGCCGTCGTCAGCATCGGCAGCATCATCATTGGAATCATAATCATCATCATCGTCATCATCATCATCAGCAACAGCAGCAGCAGCATCAACATCGTCATCGTCATCATCATCATCATCATCACCATCATCATCGTCGTCGTTGGTCGTCGTCGTCGTCCTTTCGAGCTTTGAGGTTGCGGCAGCTGATGCTGGGAAGGGCTCCCCTCCCCTCCTCGTCCTCCACCAGGCCGCGTCCCCCCGCCTTCTCCCTCCTAGCTCTCCTTCCCCTTCCCCTCCTATTCCTCCTCCAGCCTGCCCCCCCCCCTCCTCCAGCCTGCCCCCTCCGAAGCTCTGTTCCGAGATTGTGATTTAAAAGTTGGCCTTCCGTAGTCCGCGGGCACTTCGGCTCAGCAGGTCGTTGGGCTCCTGAGCGACGGACGTCGTGCCATAGTCCGCAATAGCGGGTGCAATGAGCGACGCCGTCGGTACAGGTAATGCCGCAGTGGCGGACGCGAAAGCCGCAGTGGCGGACAAGACAGCCGCAGTTCCAGACGCCACGCAAGGGATCTTTCAGAGGGCCAACGCCTTGAGGTCTTGATTCAGGACAGGGGACAAGGTGCGCCCCCCTGTGCTCATGCTCGCCCCGCACGCGGGCAACCGAGGCGGGCACTACCCTCAGCAGGAAAGGGTTCGGGAACTCGCTGTCAAAATCTTCCTGGCTGGATTCACGCAGGCCGAAGCTGACCACGAAGGTGTCTGCGTTCAGATGTACCCGGCAGAAGAGCTGGTGCTGAAAAAAAAAAGCAGGACCCGACTTTCCAGACGTACACAGAGTGTAATCGGGAAAAAGCGACCGGGCACCTCGCTGCGTGCTTCGACCGCAGTTGCGGAGCTGACGTTGCGTATGGGACCTGTTCGCACTCCCACTTGTGCCTCGTGTTGCGGGCAATCGCCCTGGGGGCTAAGTGGCCCATCCCCCAGGGCATGGAGTTCACGGAGGACGAGCGCGCGAGGCTGCTGCGCGTGCTCGATAAGGACGGCAATCTCGATGTGGCCGCAGTGGCGGCACATGACCCTGTCGCTAAGAGCCTCGTGCAGGGGGGTATGCTCATGGAAGTGCTGAGCTGGAAACTCATGGACGAGGAACCCACTGGTGCTTCGCTCATCAGCCAGTCCCTCAATAAAGGGGCCGATTTCGCGTTGCGAACGACTGAACTCACCGCGCTCCGTGTCCTGTGCAAGGCTGTTGACGCGGAGCTGCACGCCGCAGTTGCGGACCAGGTTGCCTTTGACAAGGTCAAGCTCTCCGTCGCGCACGAACTCGATCGAGTCGTTCAGGACCCAGACTTCATTGCGCTGTTCTCGTTCGTTGTTGGGCTCGGGAGTACAAAAGCGCAGTTCATCCCCTTGCTGCTCCAGTTCTGAGGTCTACGTGAACTCCAAGAGAAGGGCCCTTCGGCTCGGGGCCTTCGGGGTAGCCAGCCAGCTTCCCGACGAAGTGCCGTGGGTCAAGATTGCCGTGCTGATGCGATGCTACAGGAACGCGCCTGCGAGGAAGAGGGGCGTTGACACTCCTGTGTGGTGCCCTGATCCAGAACAATCGTGGAAGGCGAAGGAGTTCCGAGACTTCCTCATCGACATTAACTCGGCTCTCCGTTTGTACTTGTTCACGCTGAGCAAGGTCATCGACGGCATGGGCCCCGAGAAGGCGATCGAGTTCAAGGCGAACCTGTGCATGCTGACCGCGGACGGCTTCATGCAGTACCTGAAGGACACCACCGTCAAGGAACGAAGTATCCCAGGACATCGTCAGGCGCTCCTCCGCGCTTGCGCGGAGGCCACGGGGAAGGTGGAGCCGAAGTCCAATCGGGGCGCCCTTGAGAAGGCCCTCGGCGAAGTGGCAGTCGGAGGCGGGAGGCCCGATGGGTTCGATTTCAACGCGTTGCCGCGCCCAGAACCGAATGACCCCGCAGTGGCGGGGAAGACAAAGGGTTCCGCAGAGGGGCAGGAGTTGACGCCGAGGGTCATTTCCTTTGACCCCACGACGCAACTACCAACGAACCACCAGCACAGCAGGGACACGACGGCCATTCCACGCGGATCCTTCCCTTTGCCAATCGCCGAATGGAGGCGTTCAGCGGCAGCGAAGGAGCTGGGGCGGGAGCCTGCTTTGGTCAGCGCAGTGTTGCTATGCCTTTGGGCGCGCCACAGGTCCGCAGCTGCGGAAGCGCAAGTAGAGGCGTTGCAATACGCTGATACAAACAAACGCACCGTCAAGGCAACCGCTGCCAACGACGCACAATGCGTCGAGTTGTGGCCGTGCGTCCCAAAGGCATCCAAGGTACACGCCGCAAGCATGCACCCCGAGAGGGTGGCCGTGCGTGTCTGGGTGAAAGGAGATCCAAATGGAGACACGCCCACGACCTTCTACTTGCACCCCGAGTTCAAGCCGCCTGCGGACAAGACGCCCGCCGACGTGGCTGACCACGATGTGCGGTTGAGAACATGGAAGTGGGATGCGCAAGAGACAATGCACGTCTTCTGGGCAGTCAACAGAGTCACGCAACAGGAGGTCCAGCAGAGAAACAGGCGTGATGAAAGCGCAGTTGCGCGCATCAACATGGAGCTCGAGGAGAAAGAGTCGGCGGTGTGCGTGCCTGGGACAGGCGGGCTCGTGCTCGCCGTGAATGTCCCTGTGCTGGTGAATGCGACGGCCGTGGAGCAAGGAGAAGAGCTCCTGTGGGAGGCGAGGCCCAAAGCCGCACCGAAGAAGAAGGCTGCAGAGGAGACGTGGAAGACGGACGCGGCCAAGAGGGCCAAAGGGAAGCCTTCGGGCCAGCCCGCCCCGAAGAAATCGAAGAAAGGGTTCGACGAATGCGGGGGGATGTCGCTCTAAGAAGCCGCAGTGGCGGCAGTCAGGGCGGCTTGCTCGCGTGACCGCAATTGCGGGCAACAGGCCGGAGGGGAGGGCGCAGGCGCGACCGTTGTGGCGGAGCGGTCCTGTAGTTTGCAGTATCGCTGCTTCTGTTAGGCGTCGCCGCAGTAGCGGATCGCTGACGATCGAGCACGGAGGTTCGACACAGAACTCCTCCCTCCCTCCTCCCTCTCCCCCCTCGCCCCTCCTCCACTTCCTCCCTCTCTCCTCCCCCTTTCCCTCCCTCCTCCCAAGTGCGAAGCCGACGCTACTCATTCCCTCACTCCCCCCCCCTCCCGTCGATGTTCTCCGCATCCTGCTGCGGCCATCCTGGTGCCGATTCCCCCTCTTGCCAGTTCCCGCGCCGTGTGCACGGGACCTCCTCGGCAGCTCATCCGGCCCCAAGGCCCTCCAGGGCCCCCCGCTCGCAGAATGCTTCAAAGCAGTGCCGGGGGCACTGCTTTGAAGCATTTTGCGAGCGGGGGCCCTCGAGGGCCTCGCGGGGGTCGCAGGGGCCGAGGGATTCATTCGTCTCGCCATTTGGCCCAACCGCGCGCGGCCCCACTGCCCGCGCCACCGCCTGGCCCGCAGTTGCGGCTGTGCTCAACGCAGTAGCAAACGCGCCGACTTCGAGCGAATGGAGCCCTGCGTGCGCGGAGAAGGTCTTGTGCATCCGCGGAGGTTGGCTTGCGCAGACCACCCCCATCCTCGAAAAGGATATCAAGGTGCTCCACGCAGGGCCCCTCGGAGAGATAAGCTTCGTGCTCGTGGACATGCAAAAGCCTTGGTTGCTCAAGGTGCGCGCGAAAGGTAAACCGACCGCAGGCGCCTTGAAGGCGTCCAAGGCCTGGGACGCGCTGAAGAAAGAGCTCGCGAAGCAGGGCGGCGCCGCAGTTGCGGGCGACGAGAGCGACGGCGACGCGGGGGGCGAAGCAGATGATCCCATGTCGGCCCTGGTCAGCTCCTCCAGCGACGCGAAGAAGCTGGCCACGACCCCGAGCAAGAAGCAGAAGACTGGAACGCGTTCGGCGAGTACTGGCCTGCTGAGGGGAGAGGCCACGGAGTCGGCCACTGCCACTGTGCACTCCGTACAGATGCCCGCCAAGAGCCGCTTGAAGTATCCTGACGACAAGGCCATTCGACACGTGCGGGTGGCCAGCTTCAAGCGGAGGAAGTTGTGGCTCGACGCTGCAGACCTTGGGTGGCTGATCGAGATGATCGTGGACGACGCGAGCCTCGGCGGTGTCCCCGACATCGACGACGGCGACAAGGGCGAGGCCGCAGTGGCGGACAAAGAATGGGCAACGGCGGTTGACCCTGACACCCCGCTGGCGAAGCACAGGGAGCTCGGCCCCCCCATGGCACAGGGGAGCGGGTCTGGCTTCACCGTCGTTTGGGACTTCAAGGGCGCTTGGGTCGCGACGATCACGCGAGAGTGTGCCAACAAGGGCAAAACGATCGAGATGGATGTGAAGAAACTTACCAAGAAGAAGTGGCAGTCGGCGCAGTCGTCGAAGGGCTATGACTACGAGTGGGAGGGCATGACGCAGCAACAGCGCAAGCAAGCGGCTCTGGATTACCTCGAGCTCCAAGTCCCCAATCTGTTCGACTGAGGCCCGAAGCCGCATGGCCCGCAGTTGCGGTGGGGCTACTGAGTGCCCGCAGTTGCGGGGCGGCTGGGTGCGAGTGGAAACGCGGAGGGCGAGGCGGTGTGAGGAGGCAGGCGGAAGGCGAAGGGGCGCCGTCGCGTTTTTGTTTAGGGTGTTCCAAGGGTGCACGCCTAAGTGCGCCAACTTGTGCGGGCGAGCGTGTTTCTTAAAGAAGCATTGAGTGAAGCATCGAGACCCTGTGCGCGCGATGGTTGGGGCTTCCGCGCGGGCGTACTTCAACAGTAATTTGCTCCTCCCTCCTCCCCTCCTTCTTCGCCCCTCCGCATCGTCTGCAGTTGCTCCTCCCCCCTCTCCTCCCTCTTCCTAGTTCTGTATCCCGCAGCCGCGTGCCCCGCCCGAGTCGTTCGCCACGCGACCGCGCATGGATGTCCCCGTGGGGCGGATATGGCACGGCGAGGAGGACGGAACGCATTTCGAGGTGGAGTGGCTCCCTTACGACAGCGGCCGCGCACCGAGGACAACGAGATATGGCGCCACTGGGCTCGCCAACATCTTGAGCCGCAGTAGCGGCGATGCTTGCCCCAAGAAGATAAAGGTGCACGCATGTGCGGCATGTGCGGACTTTCCGTGTCTAGCGAAGTGGCCCGTGTCGCAGTGCGGCTTTGCAGAGCCGCCTCACTTTGATTTGCGGCCGTCTGCTTGGCGACCGGGCGCGCCGCCACCACCCGCAGTTGCGGTTCCCGCGGCGCCAGCAGAAGCTCCAGGCGGCACCGCAGTTGCGGCTCCCTCGGCTCCTGCACACATACCAGCAGCAGCACCAGCAATTCCCGCAGCTCCTGCGCAAGAAGCACAGGCAGCTCCTGCACCAGAAGCACCCGCAGCACCAAAACCTCCAGCAGCCCCTG
This sequence comes from Prorocentrum cordatum, assembly GCA_963575745.1. Classification (NCBI taxonomy): domain Eukaryota; class Dinophyceae; order Prorocentrales; family Prorocentraceae; genus Prorocentrum; species Prorocentrum cordatum. The sequence goes on along the minus strand of CAUYUJ010017710.1, from coordinate 55,055 downwards.
CGCCCGAAGCACCCGCAGCAGCAGTCCCTCCAGCTCCTCCAGCTCAAGTGCACGCAGCACCAGAACCGCCTGCTGCGCACGAGTCCGCAATTGCGGTTGAAGCTCCTGAGGGAGTGGAAGCGGGCAAAGACACCATTTCCAGCACGCTTGCCACCAGCGCGCCCGCTGCCAGAGAACTGGTCGAAGACGCAGGTCGCATTCTTCCCGTGCCCAGACCCAGAGGCAGCAGCACGAGTTGCGGCGCCTATTGGCGACGCCTTGCGGCCACGAGTCGCGGCGCCACCCCTGGCGCCAGAGAAAGGTGCACCTGTGGCAGACGCGCCAAAGATCCAGGCCGCAGTGGCGGCGACGGTGCCTGACCGCGCGATGGCTCTCCGGAGGCAGATTCTGTCCGAGAATTCCTACATGGGGCATTCAGCCTTCATGCTGTTTGCCTTGCGGTTCGGGCGTCGACCTTACGTGTGGGAAGGCGAGAACCGCAAGGACCTCCTTGACTGCTACATGCCTTGGGCAAAGGAGAAGTGCACTGAGCCATGCGCCGTCGACGGCGTGGCGTGCGTAGTCGCCGCTGCTGAGGATCTGTTCGAGGAATGGACAACGGTGGAGCTCAGGCCCGTGACTCCCGAGAACCCTCTCCATGAGGTGCGCCACTGGGCGGCCGCAGTTGCGGTGGGCGGCGTGTGCTCTGAGGGGGCGGGCGCGTTGAACATGTTCTACGGTCCTCTGGGACAATGGATCCTAGGGACTGTTTGCGATGGAAACTGCGGCATTGACCTTGTGGCGATGATGTTGCAGAAGCCGCAAAATGCCGAGACGCGCAAATGGCTTCGGGGGGAACTGTACGATTTCGGGGTGCGCCGCTGGGACGAACCGTGGTTGCACGACGTGCTCGTTGTCACGCAGGAACTAACCTTGGAGGCGGCGCGGGCGCACCGCAGTTGCGGGGCCAGCGGCCCTGCTGGATCCATCGTCCTGGGCGACTTCCAGGGCGAGGGGGAACCGGCAGAGGCGCCCAGAGAGGCGAGCGCGCCACGCCCCGCTCACATGGCGGCTTTAAAGTGGCAGACGGGCGTGGAGGACGACGGTATATTGCTGGCCATGGCTGAGGCTATGCCCGAGGCGTTGCAGGAGGAGCAGATCAGGGCGCACGCACTGGCCAGCGCACGCCCAAAGCCCGAAGTTGCGGAAGAGAAGCGTCGCGTGTGCCCGCGCATGCTCAGAGACCGCGAACTGGTTTGCAAGGACCTGGAGGCGCACGCACGCAGTTGTGGTTGGATGGGCGTGGGCGGTCTGCCACGAAATTCAATCGCGTCTTTTTGCGGGCGGTTCACGTGGCCGAAGGGCATGGGGCTCGCCCAGCAGAAGGGAACCGTCTCCAAGTGGTTTCAAAACTTGCGCAAACGGGGTGGACATGCCACGGCGAGCGCCCATGGACGACGCCGCGCGCCGGGCGCCCAAGGGCGCCCGAACATGGCTCCATGGCTGGAGGCCGCTCTGTACGAGTGGTGGTCCCACATGAGGTACTCCGTGGACTGGAAGGCGGTGGCCAAGCGAACCGCAGTTGCGGAGGAGAGGCCGAAGATGTTGGCCAGGTTCCCCCAATCCCTGCTGGTTACGAAGGCGAAGCAACTCGTCGCGGACTACTGCGTGGAGACAATGAAGCGGGGAGGCGTACCGAAGGTGCCGCAGTTGCGGCCTCGGTGGTGGGTGAAGTGGCGGCGCTCCTACGGCCTCAGCATGAAGAAGCCGAACCGCAAGTGCAAGGTGCCAAAATGGTTGCTCCAATCCCGTTTTGAGACTATGATCTTGAACGTGGCCAGGGTCCGCGCAGCTGCGGAGGAGCTTTTGGGGCACGACCCGCACATCCTGAACTGGGACCAGTCACCCTTTCACCACAACGAGTCCTCGTCGGCCTCCAAGCCGACATTGGCTGTGAAGGGTGGCATTGTCCCGCTTGTCCAGGCGCATGGCGACAGCAGGGCTCGGTGGGCAGCGAACCTGACGGTGTCGAGCGACGCGGAGGACATCCGCAGTTGCGGACCACCGCCAGCGGAGCTCATGTTCAAGGGGGGACCTGTCATCGCTGAGGGCTTGGCCGCACATGCCCGCAGTTGCGGCTATCCGTCCTGGGTGAGCACGGCGACGTCCGAGAAGGGGCCCTACCGCGCAGACGACGTTGTATCATTCTTGCAGCGGCACTTGCGGGCCTTGCCCGCCGACCCGCAATTGCGGGGGAAGTGGCGCATCCTCATGGCCGACGACCATAGCCCGCACAAAGCAGACGCTGTGCGGAGACTCGCCTGGCAGCGCGGCTACGTGCTGATCATTCACGGCGGGGGGGCGACCGCAGTTGCGCAGCCCGTGGACACGGATTTGAACAAGCACGTGAAGCGGCGGTACATTGTCCTCGAGACCAAAGCGCTGGTGCAGCAAATGGCGTTGGGGAAGCACGTGCCGCAGTTGCGGCGTTCCGATTGCGCCGACTTGATGGTGTCAGTGTTGGACAATGTGCAGTTGCACTTGGACGCCGCGAAAGGTTTCTTGAAAGTGGGAATTCGAGCGCCCTTCGACAAGTCAGGAGATCTCGAGATTTGCCGAGAGGCGGCGGAACTCTGGGAAGCAGGGGGGCTGCGAGCAAAAGTGGATGCCGCAGTCGCGGAGGTGAGGGAGGAATGCGGGCAGAAACGTTTGAAATGGTCCTACAATGACGTGCTGCGTCTCATACAGGAATACGAGAAACACGCCGCCACAGATTCCGCGTTGAATAGGCTCGGCGATGAGGAGGGCGATGACGAGGGCGGGGAGGAGGAGGAGGATGAGGTGCGCGAGGAGCACGAGGAGGACGAAGAGCAAGAGGAGGCCTCGTGGGCCGAGGCTGTAGCGGAACAGTGCGATGCCGCAGTTGCGGCACCTGGGCCTCAAGGATCCTCGGTATCCATGGACTGCGTGGTCGACGCAGAGGCGGCCGAGCAGGTGGCAGTGGCGACGTCCTTGGCAGAAACGCTCCGCGAGGCGGAAGATATGCTGCGCCAAGTGGGCATGGAGAAACTAGCGCAGGATTGCCGACAGCAACAACACAAACAAAAGAAGCGGTTGAGAGAGCTGGCGCGGGAGGACAACGAGATCCTACGAGCGTTGACTGCCCAGCGAGACCACGAAGCCGCAGTGCTAGCGAAAAAGCGGCGCCTGGCGCTGGAAGCGAACGACAGGACGAAGGCGCTGCACGATCTCAAGAAGCAGATTCGAGAGGCCGAGGCCGCCTTGAGGGCAAAGAAGGAGGCCGCAGTTGCGGTGGAAACGGCTTTGGCTAACAAGCGCGCCCTAGCGCAGTGGAACCCCGAGGAGTTCAAAATCAAGAAAAACAGGATGGCAGCTCTGGGCCGCCTGGCTCGCGGAAAGGGCGTCCTCTCAGACGAACAGAGGGGGGGGGTGGGCATGGTTCAAGACGCATTGGGACGAGGAGATGTGCAAGCAGCACAAGGAGCAATGGCCGTTGACGTTTGCTGGGTGGCTGCAAAAAGTCGCGAACGACGCGGCGTCTGGGAACCGTTCGGCGTTGCCGCAGTTCGTGCATTCGGAATCAGTGAGAACCCTGGGAGGGCAAATGGCGCTGGTAATCCCAGCCCTAGCGCGATGCAGGCCGCAGTTGCGGACCCACAGGAAGTCCAGCGTGAAGCCGTTTTCCCGAGCGGCGCCCGCGCGGGCAGGAGATGAGGCAAAACCGCAGTTGCGGTCTTCCAGCTGCTGCGAAAATAATCCTTTCTCAGTCCCTTGCAATCCTCGCCCTCCTTCTGCTTCTCCGCCAGTCCCTTTGTTGTTCTTCCAGTTCCTTTGAGTCCTCGCCCTCCTTCTGCCACTCCTCGAATCCCCTTTGTCTCCTCCCTCCATCCGAGCCCGTGCCCATTCACGATCCATTTCCGTAGCCACCGCGGCTCGAGGTGGCGCGCGCGAAGACCCAGGCATGTGGCCGCCCGCGCGCCCGAGCGCACCCTCTGGGAGTACGGACCGTGGAATTCGATTCGCCAGAACGGCGTTCATCCACAGCGCTGAGAAGGAGAAGGGAGGCGAGGACGAGAAAGAGAAGGAGGAGGGGGGCGAGGACGAGTAAGCCGCAGCTGCGGATGATGACGACGACCAGCGGACGCAAAATGGCGACAGCACCGTCGCGTCCTCGGCTGTCTCCGCTGACGAGGCTGAGCCGCGGGGAGGTGCGGGAGCCGCAGTTGCGGCAGCACAGGACTCCTACATGCCGAGAGCGTCGTCGTCGCGGAGAACCTGGACTCGGGCGCCCGTCATCCAGACAAGCAATCTGTCGGAAAACCAAAGAGCTCTTGTCGACGCATGGGAGGAGAGAACGGGGTACGAAGCGGGACGGGTCGGCTTCTACGTGGCCAACTTCGGAGGGACTGCAGCTAGACCCGTGCAACGCGCGGGCGAGTGGGCGCAGCTCCGCGCGAACCCTGCCCAGATCATCGCCCTGTGCGAGTGCGACGACGAGACCTGCGCGGCACTCAGTGGGGAGCGCGACGCGAGGGACAGTGCAGCCGCAGTTGCGGACGATACGTTTCGGAATCGGATTCACTACAACTACCTGTGCATTAAGGGCGGCGAGCCATCAGGGGCCCTCCTTGCTGGCATCAGGGACCGCAGTGGCGGCCACATTGAGCACGTCGGCTTTGCGAGGCTCTTCCACAAGCAGGAGAAGTCCAAAACGAAGAAGAAAAAGAACAAGTCCGCAGTTGCGGATGTTCCTGCGCCAAAGTGGCGCAACAAGTACTCCAGGGCGATGGTGGTGCGCGTCCACCTGGACCAGGCCGTGCCCCATCTGGGGGGTTCCTTCAACGTCATGGCGGTGCGCGTCCACCACAGCTTGGCCAACCAAGACTGGGGCGTCACGAAGCTCCATGAGTTCTACAACTGGTTCGTCGCCTGCGTCAGGGATTGGAACGTGAAGGTCTGCGTGGGGGACTTCAACATGCGCATGTTCCAGCTTGTGTCCTGGTGCCGCAGTTGCGGCCTGACTGTGGACGTCGCCGCGTGGACCCCCTGGAAGACAACAGGCGGCCAGCCCAGGGCAGACAGCATGGCGATTATGTTCATAAGCTGTCCTGGGCAGTACAAGCTTCACCATGGCCTGAGTGTTCTGCGCGACCGCGAGGGCGGGTTCTTGACGACCCAGCATGATCCGTCGTTCCGTGTCTTCGACTACACGAATGGCCCTGGGAAGATGCTTCAGACTTACGTTCCCAAGGCTGAGGCCGTAGAAGACAAGATGCGCGCCTTCCTGGCGCCATCTGGCGAATCCTTGGCCGCAGTTGCGGATTTCGAGGAAAGGATGGCGCGCGGGGCGCGCGAGGAGTTTGCGCCGCATCCCTTCAGAGTGAAGCAGGGCAAACTCGACGACGAGATATGGCATGGCGCCGTCGGCAGGGCGAGGCACGGAGCGCACTTCCCCCTGGTGGCTTTCACGCACAATGCGTGCCACAGGTCACCTGAAAGACTCGCCGCGAGGTTGGGAAGGCACGCACAGAAGAGGGGCAATGGGGGCCAAAGAAGACGGCAGGAAGGGCGGCAAGAAGGGCAGCTACGCACACACCGCAGTTGCGGGGAAGGGCGCCCGACCCCAGATGGAAACCGCAGTTGCGGGGAGAGACGCTGGGGCTGAGCGAGCAGAGAACACGCCACCGCCGCAAGCTGCCAACGGCAACGATGCGACCCCTTCTTATGCCGCAGTGGCGGCTGGGTCCTGGGGCGCGAGCGGCAGCGGCGCATGGGAGGCGCGCTGGTGGGACTGGCGCTCGAGCGGATGGGGTGCTGATGGCGCGCAGTGGTGGCCCTCTGATGAGGAGGGCTCGCCTCCTCAGCGCGAAGTCGAGTGGGGCTCGAGCGGGCGAGCGGCCGAGCGCCACCCGTGGACCTGGGAGGCGCAGCGTTGGCGATGGCCGCAGTTGCGGGCAAGTGGAGCATGGTGTTGATAGCCGCAGTTGCGGACAGTGTACGCAGGACAAATCATCATCAACATCATCATATCATCAGCCTCTTGTGAAGACGTTCAAAGCAGTGCCGGGGGACTGCTTTGAACGCGTTCAAAGCAGTGCCGGGGGACTGCTTTCGATCGCCCCCTCGAATCCGTTATAAAGGCTTTCGGATTAGGCCACTTCGTGGTCTTCGAGTTCCCAGAACTCCATTCCCAGGCCACATTTTGGATGCCCGGAGCCAACTGTTGGCCACTTCGTGGTCTTCGAGTTCCCAGAACTCCATTCCTGGGCATGATTTTGAATGCCCGGAGCCAACTGTAGGCCACTTCGTGTTCTTCGAGTTCCCAGAACTCCATTCCCGGGCCACATTTTGAATGCTGAGGCAGGCTGATGCTGAGGCTGAGGCAGGCTGAGGCTGAGGCCGAGGCTGAAGGCAGACTGAGGCTGAGGCTGAAGCAGGCTGAGGCTGAGGCTGAGGCAGGCTGAGGCTGAGGCTGAGGCAGGCTGGCTGATGCTGAGGCAGGCTGAGGCTGAGGCTGAGGCTGATGCAGGCTGAGGCTGAGGCAGCTGAGGCTGACGCCGAGGCTGAAGGCAGACTGAGGCTGAGGCTGAAGCAGGCTGAGGCTGAGGCTGAGGCAGGCTGAGGCTGAGGCAGGCTGAGGCTGAGGCTGAGGCAGGCTGAGGCTGAGGCTGTGACTGCGACTGCCGTTGCCACTGCGACTGTCATCGCGAATGCGACTACGACTGCGAGAACAGCAGAATTCTACAACTGGATTCGCATCTGAATCTTAAGGGGAATGCTTCCAGATATGCTCCTACACATCGCTGTTAGGTTGCTTTGCCGGGATAATTTTCAAAATGCTGCTCTCGCTGACGCGCCGGCTTCAGTTCTGCTCCCGAATCGTTCCGAATCGTGCTCCCGCTGCAGCGTGGGCCTCATTTTCGGATCGGTGTTTGGCCTCCGTCGTTCAGGATGGCGTTCTCGCCCCAGCGCGGGCCTCTTTCTCGCGCGCCCATCCGCCCGCCACCACCGCGCCGCACCGCCACCACCACCACCACCACCACCACCACCACCACCACCACCACCACCACCACCCACCACCACCACCACCACCACCACCACCACCACCACCACCACGACCCACAACCACACACGCACGCACGCACGCACGCACACGCGCCACCACCCACTACGCACGCGCGCGCGGAGCCACAACTCCGCTACGACACGCGTCCGCGGATAGAGAAAATCAGCGCCATGGTAAGGGATGGGAGGGAGGGGTAGGACGTCAGATATGACGCGAGCGCACCTAGCTTGTCCTCCCCCCCTCCCCCTCCTCCTCCTCCTTCTCCTCCTCCTCCTCCTCCTCCTTCTCCTCCTCCTCCTCCTCCTCCTCCTCGGTGCTTCGCTTAGGCCTTCGCGGCGCGGCGGCCAGGGTGTGGGCTGCCTCGGGAGTTCCGTCTTGGGGACGGGTGGGTCACGTCGCCGAGCAGGCCGCTGCAATGGGCGAGGACAGACACTGCGAGTCCTGCTGGAGGGCATGCGTGAGCCGGCACTGCATGTCCCAGTTGCGTGTGCGCGCGCCGTTCGGCGTGCGACTTGTGAGTGAGTGAGTGAGTGAGTGAGTGAGTGAGTGAGTGAGTGGGTGGGTGAGTGAGTGGGTGTAGGCTTCGCAGTGTGAGACATGGTCGAAGTATCACCCCGTGCTGCCTCCCACGCGTTGGGAACGTGGACTCGGCGTTGTTAGCCCCTCAGCTCTCAGGCTTGGCCCCAACATCCAGGACAGTGAAACACACGAAATCGGCTTCGCATTTACGGGAAGAAGATACTGAGGATTTTCCCGCCTACTATCCCCGATTGCCGCCCAAGTATGGTCTATGAGCAAGTCTCGCCAACAGATCCTGCATGTTCGGCAGGCCCCTGAAATCAGCAATACGTACGTCCGGCGCGCACCTCATGGCGCGGAGTACCACGCTGCACCCCTCATGCCCGAGAAATGACTTGGTGCCGTCCCCAGGCGTTCTCGGATCCCTTCGGGGTGCATGCCGCGAGCTCTCCTGAGTGTTTCTGGGGGGCAGTACCACCACGGTGCACACCTCATGCCCGAGAAAATGACTTGGTGCCGTCCCCAGGCGTTCTCGGATCCCTTCGGGGTGCAGGAGGAGGAGGAGGAGGAGGAGGAGGAGGAGGAGGAGGAGGAGGAGGAGGAGGAGGAGGAGGGGGAGGAGGAGGAGGAGGGGGGCGAGGAGGGGGTGGAGGAGGAGGAGGAGGAGGAGGAGGAGGAGGAGGAATGCCGCGAGTTCTCCTGAGTGTTGCTGGGGGCCCCCTTGGAGGGGACCTCCTGGGGGCCTCGGCTTGGCTTGGGGGCGTGCGCATGACCCATTCTTTGTGTCGAGGGGCGGGGGGGAGCAGGAGGCCACTTCTGCGAGGGGCCTCGCTGCGACAGCGCGGGCAGACTTTCGCCACGTGGCCCGCGCTCGCTGGACAGAGCGGGGGCGGCGTCGAGACGCGCGGCCTCGGAGCCTCGCTCGCTCGTGCGCCAGGGTGCAGACGGAAGATCGCTCGTGCAGAGGTTCAGTCAGATGATGGGCACTCGCTGATGTGGCGCCTGCTCGGCGGCGGGAAGAATGGGTATGGTGTTCATGCGGAACAAGAGTCGCTTTCTCTCGGAACCCTCGTGACAGAAGTTCTTGTCATTGTGGCAGCAAGGTCTGCCCGTTTGGACCACAAGTGCTGCCACAGGCGCACGATTTCCTGACACCATCGCACGGTTTGTGGTCCGATGGGCCCCGAAGCACAGCAAAGCTGATTCCAGATGAGCACTCACTGATGTTGGGCATCGCACCCGTATGTTTTGTCTTGATGCCAGGCGTGCAGGGTATGAATTCCCTTGTCACCATCTTCAGGTGACGCCGCCCCTGACCTAATGCGCTGTCTCAACTCTCAAGAGCATGTTCTTGTCTATTCCTGGAGTTTGAGTATCCGGCTATGCAGCGGCGTTCTGCCTGTCGCGCCGCAGTGATGCCATCGACCATCATGTCCGCGTTATCATTCTGAAGCCCCAACGAGGTGGTTTTGGGAGCGATCCGATAGCATTGCTGCAGGCTCTCCCTCCCTCTCACGCTCCACTCCCTTCTCCCGCCCATCTGCCCCCGATCCCTCTCTACAATTACTCAATATGAAAATACTCTCCCTCTTCCCCTGATGGCGTCCGGGTGATGGCCGCGCACCCTCCGCGTACTGTTTTTTACACACAGGATGCCCGGGAAATCCCGGGAAACGACTCTCGCTGAGGCGCCGGCGTCATTTTTTCCCAAAATGCTGCTCTCGTTGAGGCGCCGGCCTCATTTCTGCTCCCGAATCGTTCCGAATCGTGCTCCCGCTGCAGCGTGGGCCTCATTTTCGGATCGGTGTTTGGCCTCCGTCGTTCAGGATGGCGTTCTCGCCCCAGCGCGGGCCTTTTTCTCGCGCGCCCATCCGCCCGCCACCACCGCGCCGCACCGCCACCACCACCACCACCACCACCACCACCACCACCACAACCACACCACCACCACCAGCACCACACCACCACCACCAGCACCACCACCACCACCACCACCCACCACCACCACCACCACCACCACCACCACCACCACCACCACCACCACGACAACCACGCACACACGCACGCACGCACGCACGTGCACCACCACCCACTACGCACGCGCGCGCGGAGCCACAAGTCCGCTACGACACGCGTCCGCGGATAGAGAAAATCAGCGCCATGGTAAGGGATGGGAGAGAGGGGTAGGACGTCAGATATGACGCGAGCGCACCTAGCTTGGTGCTTCCCCCTCTCCCCCTTCCTGTCCCTGCCCCCCTCTGGCTTCCTCGCTCCCTGATCCCCCACCCCCCGATGCCCCCCCCCCTCCCGCACAGCTGCCAGGGCCCCCTGCACGGCCGCCCCAGCCCCCTCTGCCTCCCCCCCCCCCCTCTCCCCCCGCACAGCTCCGCCCGCACAGCTCCGCCGGCCCTCCACTCCGCGCCCCTCTCCCGCGTCCGCCCGCCCCCCCCCCCCCCGCCTCCTCCTCCCTCCTCCTTCCCTCCTCCTCCTCCTCCTCCTCCTCCTCTCCTCCTCCTCCTCTTCCTCCTCCTCCTCCTCTCTCCCTCCTCCTCTCTTCCTCCTCCTCCTCCCCTCCTCCTCCCTCCCCCTCCCTCCTCCTCCTCCCTCCTCCCCGCCTTCCAGGAGCTGGACCGGTGGAAGGGCAAGGCGGACGCGCTCGAGGCCTCGCGTGTCCTGGCGTAGCCTCTGTTGGGCGCCTCCTCCTCCCACCTCTCCTGCGCCTCCCCGCTGCTCCCGTTCCCCTCCGTTCCCGTCTCCTCAGCAGAGGAAAAAGGCGCCGATGCCGCTACCCTTGCCTCGTTTTCGCGTCTGTGGGCCTCTTGGGAGGCCCTCGTCGGCAACGCTGGACTCGCCCCGAAGCTCTGGTCAGAAGCCACCCTGGTAGACTGGGCAGTAGGAGCGTGTTTCTTTATTGCTCGGGGCATAATGGGCATGGTAGCCCCTTCCCCCCCTCCCCCCCTATAGCGTAACGCCCCTCATCCCCCCCCAGTGCGCTCCGGGCACTGCCGCCGTGCGCATCGGGCATACGGCGGGGGGGAGTCGTTACATTACACCCCCCCCCCAAGCCCCCCTCCCCTATACTGCCCATTATTATCGCCGAAAGTAGCGAAAAACGCGCTCCAGCGGCGGTATCGCTACCTGCTGGTTCCCCCACCTCCTCCTCCTCCTCTCCTCCCTCCCTCCTCCTCTCCCTCCTCCTCCTCCTCCTCCTCCTCCTCCTCCTCCTCCTCCTCCTCCTCCTCCTCCTCGGGAGGCCCGCCGCCCCAGCCCCGACGGGCCCCACCGCCGCCCGGGAGAGGTGCAGGAGGAGGGCCGGGTGATCCGCTCTTCTGCGCTCTGCTCCGCGTGCCTCCCGCCGCCGTTCGGTGTCACCCCCAACATTCCTCGATACGTAGCCGCCTCCGGCGCCGAGAGGCGCCGGGAAAATCAGCTACGTGAGCTGATTCTCACCCCCCCCAGTGCTATCCCTTCCTTTCGCCCGACCCGAATGTTTACTCGCCCCCGACACTCGCCGGTAAGAAGTGCAAGGGTCGTCAAGCTGGGCGCCAGATGCCACGCTTGCCCAGGGCTAGTCTGTGCGCACGGCCGGTCTCGGAAGCTGCATGTCCAGGGGGACAGCAGGAAGATGGAAGATCAAGCAGTGGCGAAGCGTCCTGGCTCGCCTATAGCCCTACCAAACAGTGTGCTAAGAACCTTTTTGTGGCTTCCACGAATTGTTCTTAGAACATGCCTGGTAGAGTCTGTCTTGTTGTATCACATCGGGCTTATGTTCTAAGGACATTGTGTTCGTTATTCGAACATGTTTGGGTTCTAAGAACATGCCGTGGTAGGACTATAGGAATGCCGGGACGGTCGGTCCCTGCTCAAAACATACTAATACCATGTGTTCGTCGCCCCCCCAGGGGCGACGCGCGCACTGAGAAGTCTTGTAGTCTATGCGTTGTGGCGGGTGCGTTCTGGCCACACCGTTCGGGAAAGGATGTACTACAAGATGGTTATACTATATGTTCGGGTCGGACGCGCGCCTCCAAGGAGGACATATAGTATCAGTATGTCTCTGTGCGTCAAAGCTGTTGCTGATCCTCCTGCCGCTTCTACGCTTCTGCGGCTCCTCTCTCCCTGGCTCCCCGCCCTCTTTGCCAGCCTGCTTTCGTTCCGCGCCGTGCTCGTGTCGCGTCGCAGTGCGCCGCGCTGCTGCGATTCAGTCCTTGGGAGCACCTGCCCTGGCGCCCGTGCTGATTTTTCGCACACGTCCTTACTGGGCTCCTGTCCCCCACATCCACAGTGGGGTTCGGGTTTTCTCTGGACGCACAGTGCAGGAACAAGAACTCCCCCCCCACAAACACACACACACCATCATCATCGTCACGATCACCATCAACACGCACTCACTCATCCCCTTCTTCTGTCCTTCTCTTCTCCGTCCTCATGCACCATCTCCATCGCCATTACCACCCTCACTCACCGTCGTAATCACTCACCCACTCACTCAGCTCGCACAAACATACTCAGCATCAACACCATCCCCACCATCATCTTCACCACTGTTATCCTCCACCTAGTCATCATCATCATCATCATCATCATCATCATCATCAACATTATCATTATCATTATCATCAGCAACATCTTCACCATCATCATCACCCTCGTCACCATCATCAACACCATCACCAACGCCATCGCCATCATCGTTACCTTCAACACCAGCCTCATCATTAAATCATCATCACTATCATCATACCATCGGGACCGTCGACTAGCTTCATCGTTATCACCATGACCGCACACACGCACACTCACTCACGCACTCGCACTCTCATTTTGAGGAGGTCTCGAGTGGGAGCCTCGTCTGGAACTGAATCGTGAGGAAGTCTCGAGCGGTTGCCCCCTATGGGACCCGCAGATCATGCTTGTAATCCGAGGCGGCCATCGGACAGCCATGTAAATACTCCGAGGGTAGGACCCCG
>CAUYUJ010017710.1:0-37500 GCA_963575745.1 Prorocentrum cordatum | reverse complement strand
ATTTCGATACCTCGTGGAGCGAGAGAACACATCTGAAGAAATTTAGGTCGTGCGCCCCAGGCTTCCACAAGTCCGCCCTCAGCACTGTCGTCATTTTACACGGCTCCGCCGTTATTCATACATTTAAGAATGGTGGGACGTCGTTGCTCAAGGTCGCTAGCGATCACGGTGGTACGGTGAAGACGATTTTTCCACCTATGGAACTCACCAGACAGGAGGTTGTTGATTTTTTTGTCAACTATGATGGATTCAAGGCTGCTTTGATCAGAGATCCATTGGAACGCGTAGCGTCTTCTTTCCATGAAGTTATGTCGAGGCAAAACCGCGGAATAATTTTGACCCTACAAGACAGGTTAGCATTTGCCAATCAGACGGTACTGGTGGAAAGGCTCACGAAAATGTTATCCCCGCTATCCAGCAATCCGCATTTTCTGCCACAGACGCAGTTTATGGTGGATTCGAGCGGTGTTAAGTTCCAGCTCGATTATATTGGTCTGGCAGATGATTTGGACGACGAGTTGAATTTTATCATGAGGATGCCAGGAGTTCATGTGCCCTTTCTCTCGGGGCCAGGTGACTACAAGATCAGCTTATCTGAGTTATTCCGGGTCAACACGACGACGCTTCCTGATGATGTCGTTCGCATGGTGTGCGATGGCTATTTGGTTGATTATTGTTGTTTCGGTTTTTCTTTTCCGAAGCCATGCCAGCACATGACATGCTCTGCGTTTTTTCCTGAGTGATGCTTCAATGTGGCAAAACGCATGTCAAAACGCATGTCTGGTGACAACCTTTGAGCCAGAATCCCGAGAAACTCGTGAGCGGGAGCCTGCCTCCTGAGCAAATTGGGAGGATGTCTTGGGCGCTCACTCGTCTGTGAGTGAATTGCGAGGAAGTCTACAGTGGGAGCCCCTCCCTGTGCGTTCACCACCATGTTGGTAACCCGAGGCGGCCATCGGAACATGATGTAGAAACACGCAAGTTTGGTGTTGCCTGGGAGCCTGAGTCCAGAGGAAGTCTCGAGCGGGAGCCTCGTCCCTGATCAAGCTGGGAGGATGTCTCGGGCGCTCATTGGTCTGTGAGCGCGTCGCGAGGACGTCTTGGGCGGGAACTCCCTCCTTTTCGGGCCCCCAACTCACGTTGGTAACCCGCGGCGGCCACCGGGATACCGGAGGCCTGATTCCCGAGGCAGTCTCGAGCGAAAGCCTCGCACCTGCGCAGGTTAAAAGGACTTATCGGGCGCTCGCCTCTAAAGTCATCGCGTGGGAGTCTGGAGCCCCAACCCGCCCGGGAGGTGGCGTCGTTCCGTGCGCGACGTGCGTGCGAGCGATGCGACTCGACGTTTGCCGCGGTCCTCCAGTGGCCAGGGCCAAGACATACAGAAATGAGTTGCCACCCTTCGCCAGCCGTTGCCGCACTTGTCCCGAGGGGTGTCCCAATTGTTGTGTCCCGAGAGTTGTCCCGATGGGCGTCCTGTTCGTTGTCCCGGTGGCTGTTCCGATGCCTGTCCCGACAGTTGTAGCGTTGCTTGTCCTGATGGTTGTCCTGATCGACGTTTGCCCCGCTGGGTGCTCGGTCCCTGTGGGCAGAAAGTGTGATCGACACATAGCTTGACTTTTAGATCGGTAGGTCGGTGGTGAGACGAAGAGATAGTGAGACCGAAGTGAAGGAGGAGGAGGAGGAGGAGGAGGAGGAAACGGAGGTTGGGGGGGTGAGACCGACGTGAACGTGAGGTGCCCCCATCGAGAAGTCGCGTCGTGTTTCGTGCGCGGCGCGCGTGCCGGCGAGGCGAGGCGAAGCTGCGCAAGGGTTCCTCCAGCAGCTGGGGCCACGCCAGACAACGATGAGTCGTCCCCCGTCGCCAGCCCCTGCTGGGGTTGCTTGTTTCAAGGATGTAGGCGCGTCTTTTTCAGGGCCGCGTGGTGTTCGCGATGTCGCAACAAACGTTGCTGGGCGCCACAATGGGGAGCGACCACGGGGTGGGACACTTGCCCACTTGCGGTCAGCATTCGGGGATATCTCACGCGAGACGTTGGCTTTTTGAGGTGGGTGTGCTTTTTTTCAGGGCCGCCACGAAGGAAGCGAACACTCGGATCAGTCCCGGCAGTCGCCGCGGTACTGGGAAGACCGTCGGATCGATTATTTCGTTGTCGATTTTTTTTGGCGCGTACCGTTCAAACCTTCAGGGTGGCCCAGTGTTGGCAAATTTTGCGCGGTGGTTGCACGACGAAGGTGGGCGCACCATAGAACCCTTCACGACAGCCCATCGTTGTAAAGATTTTCGTCGCGGTTGTAAGACGAGCGCGGGCACGGTGATCGCGCGCATTTGGGTGTTCACATTCGTTATGGCGCTCGCATGTGGTTCGCTAGACGTGAAATTTGTAAAGATCTTGGACGTGACAAATCTGTGATGAGCCTTGGCTAGGTCGTGTGCGGGCCTTCACTGGGTTCTGGGTAGGCCATGTATCAGCTCTTGAAAGGCCGCCAGGTAAGCCTGAGGCAGGCATTGGATAGGCCGTCGGGCTGACCTTGGACAGGCCTGGGGGTTCGTGGGCAGGCATTGGGCAGGATCCGAGGGGAGCGGTGCTCTGGCGCCGCCTGGACCGCAGAAAGGAGTACGTGTGTGAGTTGTTTTCTCGAGGCGCCCCCCTGGGAATGAAGCAAAGGGTATGTAGGCAGCTGAAGTGGGATAATGCGGAATCCTATTTCGACCTGCGGCCCTCTGTATGTTTCATGAATGCACGCCGAGTGAAACACGTCCACCGCGTCGACAATGAACATACTTTTTCGCGTTGCATGCCGAGTGGAATTCGTCCACCGCGCCCGCAACTGCTCCTCTGCCGCGTGGAATGTGATTCCATTGGTCCGCCAAAAAGGGTGTGGAAAGGAAAGGGATTGAGAGGGTTTGTTGAGAGGAGAATGCAGGATTAAGGTCGACTGGGGCTCATGGCGTGCATCCGTGGGGGCATAGAGGGATGGTGCGGTTTGCTGGTTGATCATGATTGATAGACGTCTTTCTGCTCTCCGATGCTGCGAACCCTAGACCGTCGCCGCATCTTGCTAGAAGCCTCCAACATGCGTCCCAAGAGGGCCAGTAGACGCAAAATTTGGCCCATTCCCATCGTAAAACGTACATTTTCAACAAAGTTGCCTTTTGGGCTTTCCGACGTTACAGGACGGCCCAAGAGGCGCCCAAGACCGCCCCAAGACGGCCCAAGAAACTTCCAAGAGGGCCCCAGGACAGCCCAATAGGGCCCCAAGACGGCCCAAGAGGCGCCCAAGATGGCCCAAGAGGGCCCCAAGACGGGCCGAAGAGGGGACCCAGAGGGGGACCACGAACCGCAAGCTCGAGCCTTCCGCCCCAAGAGGCCGCCAGGAGGCCCCCAGGAGGCCCCTCAAGAGGCCCCAGGAGACCCCCAAGAGGCCCAAAGGAGGCCCCGAGAAGCCCCACATCGGCCCCCAAAATGCTTCGAACCTGCTTCCAGGAGGCCCCCGACAGGTTCAGAGGCTCCCGAGAAGCTACGTCAAACTCCCAGCGAGCGGCCGGACGAGGCCCCCCAAAAAATCCCAAGAGGGTTCCAGTATTTGTATCCTTCAGCGCTCTCTGGCCTTCTTCCCCCTGCCCCCTTCCCTGCGACTTTCGTTGACTCAAGCTCGCCTCCTCTCCATTTCCTCTCTCTGCCTCTCTCTCTGTCTGTCTTCTTCTCTCTCTCTCTCTCTCTCTCTCTCTCTCTCTCTCTATATATATATATATATCCATCTCTCTCTCTCTCTCCTTCGCTCTCTGTCTGTCTGTTTCTCTCTCTCTCTCTCTCTCTCCCTCTCTTTCTCTCTCTTTCTCTTTCTTCCTTTCAGATTCCGTGTCCTTGCGACCTTCTGCAGTCCCCGACGTCGCCACGGCTGGATCCGCTCGAGCGTGTCTTGTGATGTGCGGCGGTGCGAAGCCCGTCCCACTGATCAAGGCACAGGTGCGAAATGATGGGTCCATCATTTCTTGCCTTGCCATGTGCGTTTTCCCAATCGATTCCTGGGCCCGAGGTCGCAAAAATTACGACGTCGGAGGTCTGGGGAGGCGGGAAGCACGACCTGGACCTCCGACGTCTTGGAAGAATCACGACGGCGGTTTCGGTCAATTTTCGGCCTCCGGGGCCCCTCGCAGGGTCCCGGGACCGTCAGAAAACGACTCAGGATGAAAAAACACACATCCCCAGGAAGTCGTCGAGAGGTCCAGGGGCCGCGCACAGAAAGCATCACGACATCGGACGTCCAGAGAGGAGGTAGGAACACGAGGAGGAGGGAGCCCATACCTCCTGGCGACGCAACACCAAATACAACAAAAGCTTCCCCGCGACTTTCCCCAGAGACTAACTACAGAAACTCCTTTCGTATTCTGGCCAGAAGCATCCAGAAACGATGTCCATTAGCCCTGGCGGGGGGAATGATGGCGATGGTGATGTTCATGATGACGACGGTGACGATCCTAGCTAGAACCACGCGCGCGCTTCGCGCTCCAAGGCTGCGCACGAGTGGCCCAGGTACCTTATTTTTGTTCGACACGTTGCATTTTGATTATAATGTTCATGTAGACCTTTCCTCCAATTGGAGAGCCCACGATGGCCCCGAGATGCACCCCACACGGCCTAATACGGAGTCCAGATAGCTCCAGATAGCTCCGAGGCGGCCAAGACGCCTCCAAGACGTCCCTTGGGAAAGCCCGAAGAAGCTAACATAATCGATAAATAATATGAACAAGCTTGTGGACGAGATAAGAGCTGGGTGCAGCGGCGCTGGTTCCCTCCCCCAACCCATGGTATCCAAGACCTCCCCTCAGGGAAGCGGCTGCAGCGCGCGCGGGGCGCCACGTTGAGCGTGGACTTACCCCGACAGGCGTTCCGAGCGGCCAGTAGTGAGCTGCGCACGTAAGACCACGAGGTGAGGGAGCGGGGTTGGGGGGTGAGGGGTCCTTCGCTCGAAGACCTCCCAGGAGTTGCCTTTTAACCGGTGGAAGTTGAATAGATTGAAGTAAGGTTCTCAAGAGGGCATTGGACGGCCCCGTCGCCGTTGGCAGGTCGGAGCCATGTCGCCTACAATTTACTGCGTGTCTGGCGGTAGGCCTGCCTCTTGAAGCATTGGCAATCGCCCATGAGGATTTCAAGTCGAGGTGTGACTGGCGTCGACGTGTTCTGCAAAAAAACAAATCGTGCCATTCCTATGGGAAAACGTATATTTTTTGCATGTTCGCATCTTGGGCTTTCACCGCGTCCAAGACGACCCAAGAGGCCTCCAAGACGGCCTAGGAGGCCTCCGGGAGCGCTCCAAGGCTGCGCACGAGTGGCTCAGGACGGCCCCAAGACGGCCCAAGAGAACCCCAAGACGACTTCGAGAGGGGTCCCAGAAGGAGAAAGCCACTCTCGAATTCCGAGCTTCCGGCCCAACACATCCCAGGAGGCGCCAAAACGCCGCCCAGAGGCGCCAAAAGGCTTCCAAAATCAGCCCAAGACGTTCCGAGAGGCACCCCAAGAGAGGTCCAAGAAGCAAAAATGGTCCCCTTCCTATATATAAACACATATATATATATATATATATATATATATATATATATATATATACACACTAGAACCACGCGCGCGCTTCGCGCGCGCTTAGGTTCTGTCGAGTCACAGACCCAGGAATCGTTGTGAGAAGAAATTGGTGACGCGAAGCGTCGTGGGGGCGTCCTTGGACGTCTGGGGTCTCCTGGGGCCTCTTGAGGGGCCTCCTGGGGGCCTCCTGGCGGCCTCTTGGGGCGGAAGGCTCGAGCTTGCGGTTCGTGGTCCCCCTCTGGGCCCCCTCTTGGGCCCGTCTTGGGGCCCTCTTGGGCCATCTTGGGCGCCTCTTGGGCCGTCTTGGGGCCCTCTTGGGCTGTCCTGGGGCCCTCTTGGAAGCTTCTTGGGCCGTCTTGGGGCGGTCTTGGGCGCCTCTTGGGCCGTCCTGTAACGTCGGAAAGCCCAAAAGACAACTTTGTTGAACATGTACGTTTTACGAAGGGAATGGGCCAACTTTTGCGTCTGGGGGCCCTCTTGGGACGCATGTTGGAGACGTCTGGGGTCTCCTGGGGCCTCTTGAGGGGCCTCCTGGGGGCCTCCTGGCGGTGGGGCGGAAGGCTCGAGCTTGCGGTTCGTGGTCCCCCTCTGGGCCCCCTCTTGGGCCCGTCTTGGGGCCCTCTTGGGCCATCTTGGGCGCCTCTTGGGCCGTCTTGGGGCCCTCTTGGGCTGTCCTGGGGCCCTCTTGGAAGCTTCTTGGGCCGTCTTGGGGCGGTCTTGGGCGCCTCTTGGGCCGTCCTGTAACGTCGGAAAGCCCAAAAGACAACTTTGTTGAACATGTACGTTTTACGAAGGGAATGGGCCAACTTTTGCGTCTAGGGGCCCTCTTGGGACGCATGTTGGAGGCTTCTTGGGGCCTCTTGGGGGCGTCCTTGGACGTCTGGGGTCTCCTGGGGCCTCTTGAGGGGCCTCCTGGGGGCCTCCTGGCGGCCTCTTGGGGCGGAAGGCTCGAGCTTGCGGTTCGTGGTCCCCCTCTGGGCCCCCTCTTGGGCCCGTCTTGGGGCCCTCTTGGGCCATCTTGGGCGCCTCTTGGGCCGTCTTGGGGCCCTCTTGGGCTGTCCTGGGGCCCTCTTGGAAGCTTCTTGGGCCGTCTTGGGGCGGTCTTGGGCGCCTCTTGGGCCGTCCTGTAACGTCGGAAAGCCCAAAAGACAACTTTGTTGAAAATGTACGTTTTACGAAGGGAATGGGCCAACTTTTGCGTCTAGGGGCCCTCTTGGGCCGCATGTTGGAGGCTTCTTGGGGCGTTTGGGGGCGTCCTTGGACGTCTGGGGTCTCCTGGGGCCTCTTGAGGGGCCTCCTGGGGGCCTCCTGGCGGCCTCTTGGGGCGGAAGGCTCGAGCTTGCGGTTCGTGGTCCCCCTCTGGGCCCCCTCTTGGGCCCGTCTTGGGGCCCTCTTGGGCCATCTTGGGCGCCTCTTGGGCCGTCTTGGGGCCCTCTTGGGCTGTCCTGGGGCCCTCTTGGAAGCTTCTTGGGCCGTCTTGGGGCGGTCTTGGGCGCCTCTTGGGCCGTCCTGTAACGTCGGAAAGCCCAAAAGGCGACTTTGTTGAAAATGTACGTTTTACGAAGGGAATGGGCCAACTTTTGCGTCTAGGGGCTCTCTTGGGACGCATGTTGGAGGCTTCTTGGGGCGTCTTGGGGGCGTCCTTGGACGTCTGGGGCGCCCCCGCTGGCCTCGGGAAGTAATATGTGTGCCGTTCGCGCCACGGCGCGTCAGGCTGCGCTGCTGGCTCGCAGGTGACGTCCGCCTGCGGTCAGCCCAGTGAATCTGATGCATCTCTTTTCCTCCCAGAGCTGGTCGCTCCACCTTGCGCGCACGTCCTTGGGCGATCGACCAGAGAGGTGCGCGCGAGGCGGTTGTATCTCTGGCGCGAAACCCCGCCAGCGCAGCTTCTTTCTCTTCACCGCGGAGGCGATCGTTTATTTCATTCCGCCTTGCGTGCGCGCCCGTGGGCAATCGATCAGACAAGTGCGCGCCAGGCTGATGCGTCTCCGTCGGTAAAAAATCGACCCAAGGAAACCCGCGAAGCTCCCAAGGGGACGCCAGGACTACCCAACAGGGCCCCATAACTGTCCAGGAGGCGCCCAGCACGCCCAGGAGGACCCCAAAACGGCCCCACGAGGGACTCAAGAACGGAGGCCCGAACCGACCATTCGAGCTTTCTGCCCCAAGAAGCCCCGAAGGAACCCGGAAGAGGCCCACAAGACGCCACAAGAAGGCTCCAAAAGGACTCCCAACAGATCCCCGAGAACCTAAATTCGTTGATTTTCTATGCGTCTTTTGAAGGACTTCGCCCTTCTCGCCTTGTCGGCTTTCCCAATCTCCATGCCGGCTCAAGGGGTCACCAAGACCGCGCCGAAACAGCCCGAGAAGCCCCCAAGAGAACCCCAATACGGCCAGGAGGGCCCCCAAACGGCTTACGAGCCGCCCAACACGGCCCAGGAGGGCCCCAACACGGCCACAAGAGATGCCCAATATGGGGGAGCCCGAACCGACATTTGGAGCCTTCCACTTCAAGAGGCCACCCAGGAGGGCCCAATAGATTCCCAAGAGGCCCCAAGAGGCCCCCGAGAGGCCCCGAGAGGCCCCAGGACGGCCGATGACGTTCGACGTACGCCGTACGACGAGATCCTCGCGGTTTGGTTGAAACCCCTCAAGGAGCACCAGAAGAGGCAGTCGTCAGGTGGGCCCTGGAGAGTCCTTCCGTAGTCGATGTCGGTTGAACTGTTCCTCCTCCCCTCCTGCTCCCCCTTCTCCTCCTCCTCTTCCCCCTCCTCCTCCTCCGCCTCCCCTCTCGCTCCCAGCGCCTTCTGCTCCTGCTGCTGCGCTTACTCGTTTGGGCCCGGGGGGGGGTCTAGGGATCCGCTACAGGAGACGAAGACGACGACGACGACGACGACGACGATGACGACATTACGACGACGACGACGACGACGACGACGACGACGACGACGACGACGACGACGACGGCACGCCCCAACTGGCTCACCAAGACGCCCCCAAACCCATGCTCCCAGAAGGCCTTCTGGGAACCAGATTCATACGGCTTCCGCCCCCCTACACAACCATTTCCTCGAAGGCCTTTCGGAATGCAGATTGGCACGCGTGGACTGTGGTCCACTACTTCAGTGGAGCAGAGAATTCGTCAAGGCCTGGGGCCTGCTAGAACCTGAGCGCGCGCGAAGCGCGCGCGATGGTTCTAGTCTGTAGATGTATGGCCAGCGCCTTCTAAGAAGCAGCCTCCTTCTAAGAAGCCCTCCCCCCTTCCTCCACCCCCTTGTGCGCGCCGACAAATGCAGGTCCCGATGGGTGTCCCGGTCGTTGTCGCGATGGCTGTGGGTGCCCCGATGGTTGTCCCGATGGTTGTCCCGTTAGTCGTTCCGAGGGAGCGCGCCCCCTATTATGGTTCAAACCTTTCGAGCTTGTAGTTGGTTGATGTGATTCATGTACCTCCTCTTCCCCATATCTTTCAATTCTGGGTACCTTCACCTCTTCTATGAATCTGCACGTCATCTCCTCGGGCCACTCTACCTCCTCGCCCCGCGCTGCCGTTGCGTAGCTGTGCTCGCACCTTCGACTTTCAGCCGATTGCGCTGCATGTGCGATAACGTGCCTTCTGCCTTGGATTCGTTATCCTTGTTCTCGTCTTTCTCGTTGTCGTCGTCGTCCTCCTCCTCCTCCTCCTTCCGGTCCGCCTCTCTTCTCATGTCAGGACGACCGTCACTTCCTTGAGAACCAGATCAAGGCTGCGAAGAAGAACAACAAGTCCCTCCGGGGAGCTGTCGAGAAGGTGCGCGGCGTTCCGACGCGTCCCCCCCCCCCCGCCCGGGCAGGAGGGGGACGATTTGTGGCCTGTCGGGCTCCATCTTAACCCAGCGAGGCCTCACCCTCGCGTCGTGAACACCGCGCAACAGGGGGGGGGAGTTCTGCAGCTTTCGGCTCCCAGGGGCCCTCACCCAGCCTCGCGTTGCCGTCAAAAGATGCCTCGGGATGAGGGGCCAGGTCCCCCCGGAAGGGGCCAGGCCCTGGGAGGTCCGCGTCGTGAAGGAAGCCCAGCGTGGAGTGTCTGGGTCCTTTGGGGCCGCCGCTGGGGCGAGGGCGCCGTTAGTTTCCCCTCCCCTGTGGGCTCGTGGAAGTGCTTGCTTTGTCCTGCGGGTCCAAGGAAGGGCATCAGCAGAGACAGAGAACGAGGCACTTCCCGATGAGATCCTCCATGCGGAGCAGTTCGGGTAAAAAACGATGTGCCGCCGTCGATGTGACTCCTGGAGGCCTTTAGTTTGAAGATCCCCGCCCCGGTGTCTCTCTCGGCGGGAAATAAGTTCCGGCCCTCCTTCTCTTTCATTGTTTTCACTCATGTCTGTTTCCTTCTTCTTCTCCTCCTCCTCCTGCTCCTCCATTGTCGTAGTCGTACGTAGTCGTTGTCGTCGCCGTTGTTGTACTGCTGGTGCCGCAGAAAATAGCAATTTTCCATTATTGGTGGGGCCCCAGTCCGTCAATGAGGGCGTCGAGACGATAAGTAGGTTACATTCTTGGGAGTTCCAAAGACCTATAGCGGTTAGAGCTCCGAGGGAAGGATCTCTCATTATGTTCAGAGCACGTGGCGTTTCCTTAGTGGGTTGCCAACGTGGTGAGCGAGCTCAGCAGAGCTTGCAGCGTCCTCTCATGCAGGTCGCGTGCCGCATCCGAGGGCTGCCGCACACTTCTGGGGAAGGGGAACAGAGAAGCAGAACGGGGTGGAGAGGACTCCAGCGGCTGGCGTCACTTTGCCGCTCGCTGCCAGCGTTCCCTGGGACGCGCGCTCTCGCCTCCTTCGCTGGCCGCACCGCAGGCGGGCCATCCTCGCTCCAGCGCCAGCCGCACCTATTCGGGACAGCGCTCCTGCCGCAGCGCCAGCCGCACCAGTGAATCAGAATGGCGCCGTGGCCCCCGTGCCGCCCGCCCCCCCAGCTTGGAGTGTTGCTCTCTCATTCTCTCTCTTTTTTTTTTTTCTCTCTCTCTCTCTCTCTCTCTCTCTCGCTCTCTCCAGCGTGCTGTCCACACCGCCAGGGCAGGATGGTGCGCTCCTGCCAGTGCCAGCCACGCCCCTGGCTTCCGAGGTGCAGCTTCGCCTCAGCGCTGGCCGCTCGGCCGAGCATGGTGCTATCGCCTCGGCGTCGGCTCCGCTCCCAGCTCGGGGCCGATGCTTGCGACACCGCAGGCCAGGTTGCCAAACTGAGGAGGGCGATTTCGCCAAAACGCCAGCCAGGCCGCCACAGCGCCAGCTGCACCCCCAGCTCGGAGTGTTGATTCCGCCTGGGTACTGGTCACATCTTCAGCTCGGAGAAATGGTCTAGCCTCTGCGCTGGCGACAGCCTTCAGTAAGAACGGGGCTATGGCCCAAGGGTTGGCCTCATTCCTGACTCAAGAGCGTTCCTGCTTCGGCGCATGCTAGTTGGACCCCCTGCTGTGGCTGAACTTCTCGTCGGCGCAGGCCACGTTATCAGCTCAGCCAGAAGTTGCGCCACTTACATGCTTATTGGAATGATCACGGGACATAAGAAATTCGGGAACGTGTGGTACAGTCATCTTGAAACCCGCCTCTTCCGCTGCAACCGTCGGCAACCCATCATTGCAGCAATCTCTGATGAGCTGGCATCTGCTACCGCCGTTATTTGACTCAGCATTTGGTGAAGTCACCTTCGGCACAGCGTCCTTGCAGCCACGTGTGGCGCAGCCTCCGTTGCCGCAGGCATCCGCGGCACGGTCGCACTCTCCGTTGTGCATTGCATGATGTGCCTCGCGCTCGTCAACTCGAGCAACACATTCACACTGCCAGTTACCCATGCGGTACGTCCTTTACAAGCGGTTGGTTGCATCAAGCGGTGCAGTCACCTTTGTGTGTGGTCGTGTACGGGACACCTCGGCCAGATCCACCAACATATTAGGCACATATGGTCCCACACGTGCATCAGTTTCCAGGCGCGCTCGCTTCTGAGAGGTAGGGGGAGAGAGACAGGAGAGAGGAAGGGGAGAGGGCATGTTTGGTGCGCCCGCGCCAGCTCTGACATTCGACCCCTCCAATCCATCCCTTCTCTGTCCATCGACGTGTGCCATGGCGGACCTGAAGCTCAGACAAGGAAGGGCCATCGTGTTATGCGCAATCGAAGAAGGGGAAGAGGAGGAGGTATTGGATGAACATGAGGAAAGAGGATGCGGAAAGAGGAGGCGGAAAGAGGAGGCGGAAAGAGGAGGACGAGGAGGGACAGCAACAACACGAGCTTGAGTGGAAGGAGCCGGAGGAGCAGGATGGCCAGGAGGAGGACTATAGGAAGGCGGGGGAGGGGAATGGAGGGGGTCGACATCGATGAGGAAGGGCTAGGATCCAACAAAAGTGGCTCACGCTGGACCGAGAGCGCCATGCTGAACGACGGGAGCAAGGGTCCGATGCTAAACTGAGGCCCACGCTGCCGCGGGCACACCATTTGGGAGCATCGGGAGCGTTCCCATGGATCAAGTCCATCGGGAAGATCCAACAATGACATCCTGTGATTCAGAAAGACAACGGTTGCGCGAAGTGGGCGGGGCTTCCGCACAGGGTTAGGGAAGAAGGGAGAGTCGTATTCATTTTGAGCATGCGTGAAGGGAGGGTAAGGAGGAGGAGAAGGAGGAGGAGGAGGAGGAGGAGGAGGAGGACGATGACGGCGAGGAGGAACCAAGGGGATGGTGTCCAGGACGGTGGGTGGACAAGTTGGAAGAAACCCAGCCAGGAGCAGTAGCCCTCTGGTACCGCATCCGCCGCGCGGCGGCCCTGTTGGCGGCCGGCCCGCCTTAAAGGCTCGATTGCCTCTGCTCGCGGGGCCATCTGGCGGAGCCATACTGGGTCGCCGTCGTTGTCTTCGTCGGCGGCTGCTGCGGCGGAGGAGGAGGAAGAGGCAGAGGAGGAGGAGGAGGAGGATGAGGAGGATGAGGAGGAGGAGGAGGAGGGAGATGAGGAAGAGGAGGACGACGATGAGAAGGCAGAGGAGGCGGCGGACCAGGAGGCAGGAGGAGAAGGGGGAGAAATTGAGGAGGAGGAGGAGGAGGAGGTGGAGGAGGAGGAGGGGGAGGAAGAGGAAGGGGGGAGGAGGAGGAGGAGGAGGAGGAGGAGGAGGAGAGGAGGAGGAGGAGGAGGAGGAGGATGAGGAGGTGGAGGAGGAGGAGGAGGAGGAGATGAATCAGCTGATGGGGCGAGGAGGAGGATGAGATGCAGCAGCAGCTTTGTCGACACAAGAGGAGGTCTGTGGAAGCTGACATCGGAGGGAGGAACGAGGAGAGGGAGGGTTCAGGGGCTGATAAGAGAGGAGGGTGGACGGAGGAGGGAAGAGGGAGGAAATCCAGAGGCGACAGGATGGACCATCCAGGATGGAGGAGGAAGGGGACGCCGCGCAGCCCCCGCCGGCCGATGCCGCCTGGCCCGAGGGACTCCTGGCGGCCTCTGCCCCAGCCGCCGGGGGGGTGAGGGGGGGCCAGCGTCAGGAAGGGAAGCTCGCCGGCCGCGTGCGCAAGCGTGGCCTCGCAGGGGCCAGGCTTGAGTTCTCGGTGTGCGGGGAGCCCAGACCCAAAACCACAACAGAGAGCATTTCGCTGTCTTCGGCCTCGGGGGGTCCTCGCCGGGCCTCGGGGCCTCGGGACCGTCAACCAGCGAGTCAGGGCGACAAGCCTGTCCTGGATGATGGGTCGAGACTTTTGGGGGTCGACGTCGTGTCATGAGACAGTCATGACGTCGGTGATCGCAAGCGGGGGGGGGTCCTGAGGGAGACGGGCCTTGGATCAAGCAGTGGCGAAGCGTCCTGGCTCGCCTATAGCCCTACCAAACAATGTTCTAAGAACCTTTTGTGGTCTCCACGAAATGTTCTTAGAACATGTCTGGCGGAGAGTGTCTTGTTTTGACACATGGGGCTTATGTTTTAAGATCATTGATTTGTTCTTAGACCATTGTTGGGTTCTACGAACATTTCGTGGCAGGACTACAGGAATGCCGGGACGGTCGGTCCCTGCTCAACTGGAGGTCTTCCGCCGTCTTCGGGCTTCAGTCAGAGCCCCGAATCATCAGGGGTAACTCGGGTCAGGGCTAACTCCGGTTTGTTTTTCGGGATTCCGAACCCGACTTACCCCGGACCCCAGTTACCCCGGATAAGTCGGGCGCCCAGAACCCCACATCATCAGGGGTAACTCGGGTCAGGGCTAACTCGGGTTCCCTTTTCGGGATTCCGAACCCGCGTTACCCCGGACCCGAGTTACCCCGGATAGGTCGGGCGCCCAGAGCCCCACATCATCAGGGGTAACTCGGGTCAGGGCCAACTCGGGCTCCTTTTTCGGGATTCCGAACCCGCGTTGCCCCGGGCCCGAGTTACCCCGGATAGGTCGGGCGCCCAATTAAGGAGGCTCTCCCCGGGGCCGCCAGGAGATGGTTCGGCGTGGGGGTCCGTCCAGGGCCCGCCTGCCGCGGGCACCCGTCGTCTCTCTCTCTCGTGGCACCGGGTGCCTCCTCGCCCTGCCGCGCGCCTGCGCGGGCCGGGGGGCCCCCTGGCAGAGGGGAGGAGGGAGGAGGAGGAGGGAGGAGGAGGAGGAGGAGGAGGAGGAGGAGGAGGAGGAGGAGGAGGAGGAGGAGGAGGAGGAGGAGGGAGGAGGAGGAGGAGGAGGAGGAGGGAGGAGGAGGAGGAGGTGGAGGAGGAGGAGGAGCAGGAGGAGGAGGAGGAGGAGGGCCTGCCCTGCGCCTACTCACGGGAGGAAGCCCACCCCGACCCTTGGCATCGCTCTCGGACGTGTGCACTTTTCCCTCGGCGAGGGCCATCGAGGAGCATCCTGGATCATTGGGCGGAAAAGCCACGCACGAAACCGAAAACAGCACAGGCAATGGACGTCCGAGCGATGGCCAGGACCCCGACAGGTGGCGTTTGCTGGACGACCTTGGGCGTCTGCTGATGCGGCCCAGCCCTCCTGGATCCCTCCTCGGGGTGCGTTTGCTGAAAGGCCTCGCTGGTCGGGCTGCGTAGTATGAGGGCAGATGGTTCTGCTCTCCAGCCTCGTCTCATACAGGGTCAATCTCCTCGGGGCCTGCGCGTGCCATCCTGCTGGGCGAAGAGAATTATGCACATGCACCGATCCTGACAACGTCCATCCTTGACCCAGGATCGGTGCATATGCCTTCCTGGCCAAGGCAGGAGGGCGTATGCACCGATCTTGGGCTCAGGGTTGGGCCTGGCCGAAATTGGTGTATGTGCATGGTTCTTTCTCCTCTAGAGGCAACTGCCCTGGCGTTCGTCCCCCCGGCGCCTGCAGCGGGGCCGCCAGAGACGGGGAGGGGCCCTGCCGCCCCTGCAGCAGGTGGAAGGGGCACGGTCGGGACCTCATGGTTAAGTCGGGCGTGCCCCTCTACAGGAGAAGTATTCAAAAATAGTCCAAACATGGTTCAGGATGGAAAAACACAGACACAATTAATCGTCGATCCCCAGGAAAATATGGAAAGATATGGGAAGTGGGGGAGAAGATAAAACCCAGAAACTATGCGACAAGATGGGGGATCCTATGATTTGTGTGTGTATTTATTTGTGTGTCCCAGGGCCCCTTCAACATGGTCTGGGGATTGTTTTTGTGAAAACGAAAGCACCTGGTTGGAGTATATATTTTGCGTGCTCGTAATTTTTCGCCCAAAATCCGCCTGCAGGAGGACACGCCCGACCAAACCTTCTATAGACAGCGTGTCGCTCCGCCGGTTCTGCCCCACCACGCTCCGGCACGACACGCTGCCCATTTCCCGGCCCCACCGAGCGTCACAGCTCCGAGCCTCTCCCAGCCTCCCACGCCGCGATGCAGAGGCGGCGCGCCACCCGCTCGCAGGGCACAGCGTGCCGCCAGGGCCGCCGTGGCGACGCGCTAAGCAACGGCTCCCGAGCGCAATGCAGGACGATGGTCCACAAGTTGCTGGGGGTCGCGGTCACGCGGCGGCACCCAGGATGATGATGAGTGGAAAGACGCCCCCCTGGTCGGGAAACGACTTCGCAATCGTTCCCCACCGGCCCTCCTTCGGGCGCGCGCCTGGGCGGTCGCGTGCCAGACGGAGCCGACGCCAAACGGAAGTGGAATATTCGGTCACTTTTTGTTAGATTGTTCCCCACATATTCTTACTTAACCGTCATCTTTCATATGGGGGAAGCATCTCTGCGCCCGCGCTGAGCAGTAGATCCTGCCCGTAAGAGGAGGAGCAGGAGTTGGAGTTCGACGGGGAAGAGGAAGAAGGAGGAGGAGGACGAGGAGGAGCAGGAGGAGCAGGAGGAGGAGGACGAGGAGGAGGAGAAGGAGGAGGAGGAAGGGGGATTAGGAGGGAGGAGTAGAAGGAGAGGGAGGAGGAGGAGGAGGAGGAGGAGGAGGAGGAGGAGGAGGAGGGAGGGACTCAGGGAGGAGAAAGGGAGTCAGGGAGGGAGGAGAAGAGGAGGAGGAGAAGGAGCAGGAGGAGGAGAAGGAAGGAAGGAGGAGGAGGAGGAGGAGGAGGAGGGAGGAGGAGGAGGAGGAGGAGGAGGAGGAGGAGGAGGAGGAGGAGGGAGGAGGAGGAGGAGGAGGAGGAGGAGGGACGAGGACGCGGAGGGGAAGGCGGAGGAGGCAGGCGAAGGAGGAGGAGGGAGGGAGGGCGGGGCGAGGGCGGGCGAGCGTATCTCTTCCCCGAGGGCGCCGCCGCGCCCGCCCGCGGCGGGCCGCCGCCGGGCGATGGCGGGGGGCCGCAAGCCGGCGGCAGCGGGAGCGCCGTCCCTCGGCGCGCGCGCGCGGCTTCGCGGGGAGCGCCCGCGGGGTCGAGCAGTGGCGACGCGTCTTGGCTCGCCTATGGTCAGAGCCCCGAATCATTTCAAGGGCTCCCTCGAGGGCGCGAAGTTTTTCGCGCTTCGCGCTTCGCGGTCCTCGTTCCTTCTCCCCCTCCTCCTCGTCCTCCTCTTCTCCCTTTGGGGGGGCGCGAGGGCGCGAAGTTATTCGCGCTTCGCGCTTCGCGGAGCGCGAAGCGCGAAGTTGGGAGCCCTAGGTGAATCATCAGGGGCAACTCGGGTCAGGGCTAACTCGGGTTCGCTTTTCGGGAATCCAAGCCCGCGTTACCCCGGACCCGAGCTACCCCGGACAACTCGGGCGCGGGTATACCGAAAGACTGGGTATACAGTGCCCAACAGCAGCTCCCGCTCGTTTTGAGCCGGCCTCGCTGTCCACGCCGCCGCGGCCTGTGTCCATTCGAGGCAGGAGGCCGCCTGCCCAACGGCGGCCCCTGTTGGTCTGGGACTCGGGGGTGGACAGAACCCCCAACAGTGACACGTCGACTAGTGGATTGTCCGTTTCCGGTTCTCGAGAGGGCGCCGTGGCCGTTATCTTCCAGGCTTGCGCCCGCCAGGTTTGGGCCTCAGGTCGTTTTCACTAAACCACGTTTTACTAAAGGGGGGTCTGTCCATCCCCGAGGGACACCAGTTGTTGTTGGGCATCGTGCCCCCATTTGTTCGGTACCCCTGTCGGGCGTCCAGAGCGGTGGCGGCGCGTCGTGGCTCGCCCGTGTCCCGACCGGGCAGTGTTCTAAGATCGTGATGTTCCGACCTACTTTTACGTCGGGCCTGTCCCCCAACAGGGGGGAGCTTCGACGAAAAAGGAAGAGCACGCCCAAACATAGTCGAACGAATGCTACCAAAATAGTCTGGGGGCCATTTCTTGACTACTGTTTGACCTGTTCGGTGCATTTCTTGGGTATTTTTTGCATTTTTCGCCGAAAACCCCTTTGTAGGGGGACACGCACGACATAAACCTACTGTAGCCTTCATTGCCGGACAGAGCTTCGAGCACCCAAACATTGCCGAACCTCGAGGGTTTTTATGTCTCGGGCCCTGGGAGATACTCGTCCGACACTGCTTCGACACTTTTTCGACACCCTTTCGACACTGTTCCGGGTGCTCGAAGCTATTTCTGGGATGTGGTCTTAAAGTAGGATGGGAACAACATAATTCCAATAACCTTTTGTGGTTTCCACGAAATGTTCTTAGAACGCTTCTGGCTGGGACTGTCTTGTTTCACCACATCGGGCCTATGTTCTAAGAGCATGGTTCTTGTTCCTAGGACAGTTCTGGGTTCTAAGAACGCCTCGTGGTAGGACTATAGGAATGCCGGGTCGGTCGGTCCCTGCTCAAGTGGAGGTCTTCCGCCGTCTTCGGGCTTCAGGAGGCTCTCCCTGGGGCCGTCAGGAGGCTCTCCCTAGGGCAGTTCTGGGTTCCAAGTACGCCTCGTGGTAGAACTATATAGGAATGCCGGGACGGTCGGTCCCTGCTCCATTCGGGAGCCAAGAGACGGGGGTCAATGCAGACGGGGGTCAGCCAGGGCGCCAGATCCTGCAGGATCCTGCGGAGACCCCCTCTGGCTGACCCGGGTTAGCGAGCCGCTCGTGGCTGCGAGGCGGCCGCGCCCATTGGCTGACCCGGGTTTGCGAAGACCTGTGTTTCAGTTTTTTGTTCCTGCATTGCAGTTTTTTGGTTTCCTGCTGACCCGGGTCTGGATCGACCCGGGTCAGAAGATCCCCGATCCATCGGGGGGAGTCCGGGGCACCGGCCAGGCGGAGCCAGGCGGTGGCAAACATGGCGGCGCCTCCGGCGCCGCACCTGGGCCGCTCGGCGCGTCAGAGGGCAGGGGGTCCAGCTCCGATGCAGGAGGTCCGCGTTGAGAGCAGGTCTTGCGAAGGCCTGGCGGTCGGTGCCGCCGACCCTGAAGATGAGGACGCTGACCGCGACGAGGTAGAAGGAGGAGAAGCAGAACGAGCAGGGGGAGGAGCCGCGTGAGGAGGAGGAGGGCGAGGAGGATGGGGAGGAGGAGGCGGAGACAGAGGTTCAGGGAATGGAGGGGGGTTAGTTGTGAGCGGGGGGAGACTCGGGGGTGGTAGTGGTGCCCGCAGATGTTGACGGAGAAAGGACGTGGTCTCGTGAGGGTCTCTTGGGACATTCCTGGCTCGTCCTGGGGCCTTGTTGGGCCGCGGGATTCCCGGGGGGGGCGTCGTATCTGACCCGGGACCCCCTCCGGGACTTCTCCGGGACCCCCCCCTGGGACCGCCCCGCGGGACACCCCCCCCACCAGGGAAGTGATCAAAGGGAAGGGGCTTCCCTTCGACTCAATGGCGACGAGGCTCAATTTCGTGATTACGGCATTGCTCAATTTCCTTTTGCTTCGCCACTTGAGGGGGAAGCCTGGGAAAGGGGAAGGAGCGACGACCACGAAGAGGGGGCAGACAGGAAAGCCTCAGAGGGGGCAGAGCGAAAAGCCTCTTCCACACGCCGACACAGGGTCGGCGGACTTTTGGATTTGCGGAGCCCCTAATCGATTTTAGGCGCCTTCCTGTTTTAATATGAGCGAGTGGCTTCACGATCGAGTGGATTTGGCGCGCCACCGCAAACATGGATCAAGGGGGCGTGGATTAGCGAGGGTCCAGTTTCCATGGGAAATCGTGGATGTCCGCCGCCGAGCGAGGCGGCACCAGCCGCTTTTTGGGGGAGGGCACCTCCCCCGATCCATGGATTTGGCGACCGCGCGCCAAATCCATGGATCGCTTGCGCGGCCGCCCCGACTGAGGGGGTTCGAGGTTCGAGGTTTTCGGTGCGTCGCCGATTCCAGGTCGACGTTCCCCTCCACCCCCCCCCTTTGCCCCCCCACCCCCCCCCTGCCGTTGCCCCTCAGGGGAGGGGGGGGGGGGTGCTACGGCTTGCAAAGCCCGCCAGGCCCCCGCAGGGTCAGCGGGGCCAGCGACGGCGGGAGGCCTTGGGCCCGCGGCAGCGGGAACGCCTTCCCGCGGCCCGCGCGCGCGCGCGGGCAGCCTGGGGTGGGAGGGGGCCACCCCAGACTCCCTCGAGTCGTTTTTTTGTTGTTTCGTTATGTGTATATATATATATATATATATATATATATATATATATATATAAACGACGGGGACCTGCGCGCTATTGTTAAGGCCTTGCGGCCAGTGCCGCCGATCCCGGAGGCCTCGGCCCTCGACGCAAAAGGGGAGGGAGAGGAGAGGGCGCTGGGGGGAGAGGGTAAAACGACACGAAGATTGGGACAAAATCGGATCGGGATAACTCGAAATCTCTGAGAATCGGCGGGTTTGGAGAATGTATTGGGCGCCGCGGCCGCTCCAGAGCGTTCCGGAACGCTCTGAGAGCGCTCCGGAACGCTCCAGAGCGATTTATCCCGATCCTAGCGCTGGTTTACGGGCCGCCTCAGACCCCCTCGAGTTGTGCAAAAGCAAGACACGACGGGGACCTGCGCGCTATTCTCGGCCTCCTGGCGCCGGGTTTGCGGGGCCTCCTCCTCCTCCTCCTCCTCCTGCTCCTTTTCCTGTTCCTCCTCCTCCTCCTCCTCCTCCTCCTCCTTCTCTTCCTCCTCCTCCTCCTACTCCTCCTCCTCCCCGTTCATCGCCCCATGAAGCAGCGCCCAAGGGAGCGCTTCTCCGCCCGCTACCTCTCCGGCATCCTTCTTCCCTGTGAGTAGCTAGCTCGCCCTCGTCGCGCCTGCATGCGTGCCCGTAGGGCGAGGCGTGCGTTTCGCCTGAGACACCCTCGCAGCTTGTGATCACCAGTCGTGGAATGTTCAGCGCTTGCAAGAACTCAGTGCAGTTGGTTCTGATGTGGCTTTCTTCCAAGAGCCGTGCAGAGCTACATGGATTGACGGCGGGTAGTTTGAACAACATGCCTCTCGCCCCAGCGCCGCGCACATTCGTATTACACACTTCCTATCGCTACGCAGGTGGAAAGGATGTAGCTTTTAAACCTGTTTGCGCGGCGTGCGTTGGTCTTGCAAGTTGTATACCGATACGGGGCCTATCCTTGACAACATTGTGTTCTCTCAAAAGGCTTCCTTGAGTTTCCGGGTGGTGATTCCTTTTGTCATTGATTGAAGCCCCGGGCCTAGTATTGAGGTTGTCTTTGAGGCAAGTTCGCCCTGAATGAACTCTGATCCAACTCTGGTCCGAAACTCTGTCTTATCTCTGACTTTTTTGAAACTCTGATTTAGCTCTGGTCTGAACTCTGATTCAGGTCTGATTCGGCTCTGTCCCCGGCCGCTGACAACAGGGGTGAATCGGAGCGAAATCAGAGTTTTACGTCAGGGTTCCAGGCCAGAGCTAGATCAGAGTTCCAGCGAACTCTGAGATGAATCAGAGTTTCAGGCCAGAGTCAAAACAGAGCTGGAACACAGTACCATCCGCAAGGGCTCCCTCGAGGGCGCGAAGTTATTCGCGCTTCGCGCTTCGCGGTCCTCGTTCCTTCTCCCCCCTCCTCCTCGTCCTCCTTTTCTCCCTTTGGGGGGGCGGCGCGAGAGCGCGAAGTTATTCGCGCTTCGCGCTTCGCGCAGCGCGAAGCGCGAAGTTGGGAGCCCTTGGTACCATCCGAGTTCTGGCAGCTGGGGCGGAAAGCGCGGGGCGCGCGGCGCACCTGCGCTTTGTCTTCCTGCAAATGTGTCGGGGGCACGATCCACGAGAGGGGTGAGCCACAACCATTCCGAGGGGTTTTTGGTCTGTCCCTCCCCGCCGCGTGGCGCCTGTCAGCCAAGCCGCTCCCCCCGCCTCGTGCCAGCCTTCTTTCCCGCCCTCGTTTTCGCCTTCGTTCTCGCCGTCGCTCTCGCCCTCGTTCCCGCTTCCGCTCCCGCCCTCATTCTCGCCCTCGTTCCCGCCCCGTTCCCGCCCTCGTTCTCGCCCTGGTTCTCGCCCTAGTTCCCGCCTTCTTTCCCGCCGTCGTTCCCGCCCTTGTTCTCGCCTTCGATCCCGCTTTCGTTCCCGCCCTCATTCTCGACTTCGTTCTCGCCATCGTTCCGGGGCCGCCCTGGGCCGCTTGGGGGCCGCCCAGGGAAGCCAAGGGCTGCCCGGGGAAATCAGACTTGCAACGGCCAGACCTCAAACAGATTTCAAGCATATCGTAAACATACCGCAAACAGCAAAGAAACAGAGTTCGCCTCCAAAAGACACGCTCAAGCCTTGTAATCATGGGTTCGCAGAATTTGTTCGCGCCCTTGGGGCTGGGATTTTCGTAGCGGCGCCGCGTTGTCCCGCGCGGGTATCGGCGGACTCGCATTTCCAGTGCGAAAATTGCGGCAACGCGAAAGCTGTGGCCCGCGAGCGGAATGACTGCCACGAAACATTGCGGAAATGGAAGTACCGCGCAGTTGGGAGAAGAGCGATTGGCGCCCCCGGATTCGTTTCCGCATGGCCACCAGGAGATGATGGGGGCCGCGGCAAGCGGCCAGAGCGCCGAAGTGGCCCTTGTCTGCTGCCACGCGCGAAGTCATCACGCAACGACACGCGTCCCTCTGTGCGGCGGTGTGCTTGCGCAGCTCCCTGGGCACTGGGCGGCCTTCCAGCAGGGGCTGCAAGTCGACCGCGCGAGCATGTGGCGCGAAGGTCTCCGGGGGGGCCGCCCCCCCGGGGGCTTTCTTTTGGAAGGCCGTCTCCGCACGCCCGCGTAGCCTGCGCAACACTGGCTGGCGGAAAGGCCTCCCGCGGCCGAGTCCGAAGGCCACCTCCCGTCTGGTCGCTGCGCCAGCGGCCGAGCCGTGTGCCGGGCAGGCGCCCGAGACCCAAGTGGGCCGCGGGGGCGCTGCGGGCAGGAGGCCTCGAGAGGCCCCCGGCGGCCTCCGGGGAAGCAGAGCGGCGGGCCAAGGGGGAGGGCGGCGGGGGCGGGGGCGACGCGGGCAGGGAAGACGGCAGGCACCCGCGCCGTGATCAGGAGGAGGAGCGGGGTGACCGCGAGGGAAGCAGGCGGAGCAGCGGCGCGAGCAGGGACAGGGGGGGGGGGATGGCGGAGGAGGGAGCGCCGCGCTCAGATGAACGAGCGTCCACGTGATCCTGCGGCCTCGCTGCGGCCGTGGTATTCCAGGCCGTGGGTCTGTCCGTTGTTCCATACGCCTCCGGAGGAGTATACGTATGTAGTTGTACCTTCCCACCTTGCCTCTTCGGCCGAACAGGCTGCCGCTGCCTGCGTTGGCGCGCGATCTGATACCGGGCGCGGGGGCTGACGAGGCACGGCTGGGGCGCCAGCTCGTTCTGGCAGGTAATGTTGCCGTTGCCGTCCTGCTTCGCTGTTGGTTGCGTGCGTCGCCTGTCGCAGCCCCGCCCCCATTCCCCAATCTTTCCCAACTCCTATCACTGTAACAAAAGATGCTCGGCTCCATGGCTTCAATGGCTCGAGACGGCATGGTCATCCCTAAGTTTGCCGTCTCAGCCCAGGGCCCCCCCCTGCCCCGAGAGAAATGGCTGGAGGAGGGGAGGAAGATAAACAAAGGATGAGGCTGAGGAGGAGGAGGAGGAAGTGGTGAGCCATGATGACGGTGGTGATGTTGATGATGACAATGATGAACATGAACATGAGCATGAGCAGGAACATGGTAATGATGGTGATGGATGATGATCATGAAGAAGAGGAGGAGGAAGAGGATAAGGAGGAGAAAGAGGAGCAGTTGCAGAAGGACAAGGAGGAGGAGGATCAGGAGGGGGAGGAGGAGGAGAGGGAGGGCGAGCAGAAAAGCCAGAGGCCTCTTGGATGTCTCTTCGGGTGCCTCCTGAGAGGTTCTGGGAGTTCTCTTGGGGCGTGTTGGGGGCCTCGTGGCGGTCGAGGTATGGGAATCGGGTGGTAGACGATGTGGGCGTTACAATTAAAGTAAGTGGATGTGCGCTACGAATCCGAATCGGTGATGTGCGTCGTGTTGTGCTGTGCGGCGTTCGTCGTTGTAGTTTTTCGTGGGGTTATGCGTTGAATATGTGCGTTCGGGGAGTCGCCGAACCCAAGACCCCAAATCCCCCCAAACTGAAAACATATAACAACAGGAAAGCCCTAGAAACATAATCGCAGAAACCATCTGTCCCCCAAGAAGAATCATGACAATCCAACTGTAACCTGGTCTGTGCGTGTTGTTTTTACGAATTTCCCTTGGGAAGCCACTTGTTTCTTTGATGTTTGTGTTGCAGATGTCCTGGCTGTTATATTGTGTTTGTGTTTCTTGTTTGCTTGTTTTTCTTGGGTCCTGCGTTTTTCTATTATTTTCCGGAACCAATAACTCACAAAACAACCAGATCCGAAGAACAACGAAGGAACACCGTGAACAATCAGAGCAACCATTGTTTTTTAAAGAAGAGACGAAACATCCAGCCGAATCCTTGGTTTTGCTTGTTCGTTTAGGGCTTGCCATTGTTTTTCAAGAAAAGACGAAACATCCAGCCGAAACCTGGGAATGTAAGCGGGTTTTTAATGCTTTTTCGTTTGTTTTGTTGTTCCCTTTTTCCTGGGTTGCCTTTTCCTTCGTATTTGCGTTCGGTCCGTTATCCTTCCTCGTTGTTCTTCTGTTTCTCCTTGCTCTTCCTCCTTCCTCTCTTTCTCTCCCTCCCTCTTTCCTTCCTCGTCCGCTCCCTCATCATTATCATCGTGTCTCCTTTTTCCCTTTTCCTCCATTGCTGTACTGCATATTGGACCTTCGTTTGGTTTGCACCTTGATGCGATGCCCCGGCGCGACGGTGCCGGCTGCTTCCAGGAGGCCGATCCACTTCGGAGTGGTATTTCTAAGACACAGCACGAGCCGCGAACTCCGTAGCCATTGCGGCCCAAGCGGAGGCGTATATACATCCAGCGTTGTTTTGCGATGGTTGTCTTAAAGCGAGCATAAGAACGCTGCACCAAAAAGACGGGGCATTGATCAGACCATCGCATGCCACTATATATCTGTATTGTGCCTTTACACATGTATCGTGCCGTAATATATATATATATATATAAAAAAATATATATGTACTTCCCCTTTGTACATAGAGTGTTGTTGACACTTGACAAACTAAGGACGCGCTTGATTGAACATGCATGATTTGGAAGATGGTCGGACGCTGGGAGGAACGAGGCCCAGAACCGATCTCCGACGCGACTTCGGAGAAACAAGGAACCATAGTTTGGGAAGTACATATATTCATAAAAAATTGTTTGCCATATTGCTTCAACCCACCAGATTCGATATTTCCGACAATTACATGCCGCGCCGAGGTAATTGCTTGGAGAAAGGCTGTCCTATTATCGGTTTTGATGCGGAGATCTATCCGAAAGGTTTTGCGCGGTCTTGCGTGTTTCATTGTGCTTGTTGCTGCTGGTGCGACCATGCCGGACGAGGAAGCGGAGACGACGACGACCGAGTACATCTTTGCTTACTGGGTTGCGACGGATCGGATCGGCCAATTTCGAGCAGAAGTTGCACCGTTTGTTAAATATTTCGATCTCGAGTTGGCGGCGGAGTATTTGCGGTTATGCGTTGCAGCCATTGGCTCGAGTTCTCGGGCGGGGTGCCAGACGCCCCCCGTCGAAGACACTACCACAAGAGCTGATCAAGCGGCCGACGTAGTTGGGTATATTGACGGAAATGTGTCGGCATGGTTCGATCGAGCGACGCCCATCATGCAGGCATATGCCAACGTGTTGTTTCGTTGCCTGGAGTTCCAGGCGTATCGGGTGGAGCTGGACCTTGCGCGGTTCGGCGCACGCTGCGGGCATCGGCGCGAGGGATTTATTCTCGACGCCAGGTAACTGGGCCAAGCGTGCTGCTTTCGGGATTGCGGTTATCCTTGTGCGCAATGTATACAGCGGACGTCACAGACGCCGTTGAGGGAGACCAGGTGGGAGATGGAAGTGATGCGAAACAGCGGCTAAGCGGTGCAAAAAGAACGCGTCGCAAGCCGGCGATATGTCGGCGCGCTCTGCAGCGTGCTGGCCCAGGATTTTCGCTGCCGATGTCTTTCATCGCGATGCGCTGCGATGTGCAATTTGCGCGCGCGGCTGCGCCCAGGGATCGCGGCGGGGCGCGGGAGCTGGTCGCGGGCGGCTGCGAGACAGCGAGGGCTCGCTGCGCCAAGAACAAGTCGTCCTCGGTGACGTGGGAGGACGCGCGCGCGCGCACGGCTGGCTCATGGTCTTCGGCCCAGCCTCGCAGCGAATCGTGGCCGTCAGCGAGCAGGTCCAGCCCGAGAACAACGAGATGCTGAACAAGGCGCTGGAGACGGTGCTGCCGCTCTACCCCAGCTGCAACGCGCTGGTCATGGACCGCGCGCGCGCCCTCGTGCCGAGCGCGCAGAAGCGCCGCGACTTCGGCCGGCTGACTGCAGCGCGGATAAATTGCACGCGTGAGGGCACGCGGTGGTCTGCCCGCGCATTCCTAGGCGTTGCGGTCGAAGAGGCGGATGAATTCGATCAACGCAGCAGCCGCGGAACAGTTCTTTTCGTGGTTCTGCAGGCCGCCAAGACATTCAACGAGATGCGGAGGTCTCGTCACACATTCATTGCGACGCACCCCTGCCGCAAACACAACAAGCTCGCGGACGCGCGCGACATTGTCCACCTGAAGAAACATCAGTTCACTGCCCCAAAGAAAAACAGGAACGGCAAGCACCCGCGCGTTCCGAAGGTCATGAAGAAGACTGCGGCGAGGAGATCCGCAAGCGCAAAGGTAGGGCCTCTGTGCCCCACGTCCGTTCAAAAGCCAGGGGGAATAGTCGAAGGCGAGAGGGCGGCATAGTAGTAGAGCATCCAAGCACCTTGCGTATTCCGCCATTCCCCGGGGAATCAGGAATTCAGATGATTTCTGGTTTAACCACACCCACCATCAAAGTTACACCACCATCGTCATCATCGTCGTCGTCGTCGTTGTCATCCATGTTGTAAGCATCGTCGCAATCGTCATAGCCATCACAACCCGAAAGCCACACCACATTTAGAATCGTCGCTACCGGAGGGAAAGCCAAACGTTTACCACCTTATTCCCCTGCTCTCTGGCGGTCCCGGGGGCCTCTTGACGCGTCTTGAGTTCGTCGGGGGAGCCTTTTGGAGTTGTTTGGGGGTCTTTTTTGGGGCCGTTTTGGGCCCTCGGGGGTTTCGGGGGCCACCATGGGGCCATCTTTGAGGAGATCGATCCAAAACGGGGGGTACTCAATCAGGCCCGCCCCCAAAGGCCCAACCTTGGCCAAAACTGATGGACAATCAATTATTGTTGCCTTCTCGTCGAGGCCTTGTGGGGCGCTCCAGTCGGTCGCGAAACCTCCCCCCCGTCCAGGCCAAGGGCTGGGGGCAGGGGGGGCGGGTAAAGCCCTGTCGACGGGGGGCTGGAAGTGCAAGCGCTCTGCACAGCTCGCGCCATAAAAGGTCTGGTGGGGTCCGTGGCCTCCCTGCGAAGCTCGAGCTGCCGCGCCCGTGCCTCTCGCGCCGTCTGCCCTCCTCCAAGGGCCCCCCCCCCCCCCGGGCCCTCCAGGAGGCGTGTCCGCGGGGAGGTTTGTCTGCAGGCTGGTGTGCGCGGTGTTCGTGGGCCTGTGCGTGTACGAGGTCTGCATCAGGCAGGGCGTGGCGCAGTGGGCCAGGAGGAGGGGCCCGGGACGGGAGGCCTTTGTCTCCAGT
Organism: Prorocentrum cordatum; assembly: GCA_963575745.1. Lineage (NCBI taxonomy): Eukaryota > Dinophyceae > Prorocentrales > Prorocentraceae > Prorocentrum > Prorocentrum cordatum. The sequence continues at coordinate 10,496 of CAUYUJ010017710.1, read as the reverse complement.
TTTTTTCGGCCGCTGGAGGCCCTTGCCGGGCCATCTGGGGCCGTCGGGAATCGACTCGGGTCCCCGGGAAGGGGTCCAGACCTCAGGGGCTCCACGTCGTAGAAAACGTGGCGTCGGGGGTGCGGGGAGGGAGGGGGGGCTGTCCGCCTGCGTCACTCGCGGCCCGTGGCACGTGGCCCAGCCGGACGGGTGGCCCTCTTGGGGGGTGCCTCCTCGAGAGCGCGATTGGGAAGGGAGGGGGTGGAAGAGGACAGGGGGGAGGTCGCGGGGGAGGGGTAGGATGCAGATCGGCAGACAGAAGAGCAGGAGGAGGTGGAGGAGGTGGAGTCACGAGGAGGATGCTGAGGCGAATGCAACGGAGGAGGAGGAGGAGGAGGAGGAGGAGGAGGAGGAGGAGGAGGAGGAAGAGGAGGAGGAGGAGGAGGAGGAGGGGGAGCCGGTGGAGGCTAACGCTTCGGGAGTTTTCGCTCCAGGGGCTGGCCCGTAGACAAAGGGAAGACCCATACGCGGTCGGGAACTTTGGCTCCGCGTGTCGCGCCGTTGGTTCTGGTCCGCCGCGCTTTAGAGCGACACGCTATCCACGGCAAGTCCACTGGTATCCACGTGCCGAGCTTTTCCCAGCCCCCCACCCCGCGAAGCGGAGCGACACGCTACCCGATGGCAAGGCACACCGTGTCGCAAGGGCCGCCGCCGCAACACGCTGAGCAAACGTTCCCGACCTCATCTGGTGCCCTGACTTGTTTCAGCACGGGGGGCCCTTGTACTCGAGTTTGAGAACGAGTCGCTGGTTGATCGCTTTGGGAGGCCGTGGGGCCTGTCGTCTTTCTCGCCTTCCTTCTTCGATTTTCGTGTTTGTGACGCTGCAGCCTATGCTATCGTGGCTGATGAGCAGCCGCGCCGCGTCCACTTTGGAAGCAAATGGGTTGGGTCGATGTGCCTCAAACCAGCCCTGAATTTGATGTCGTCCGATTCGGCTTCGTGGAGGGCTCACTGCCGCCATTGCCTGAGAGGCCTTATGCGAACACGCACTGCTGTCAGCAACCCTTCGCCAAGCGCTGTCAGGACCTCTCGCCGTTTTGTCCGTTGTGCAGCGGGAGCCCGAGGAGGAGGAGGAGGAGGAGGAGGAGGAGGCGGAGGAGGAGGAGGAGGAGCAGCAGGAGGAGGAGGGGGAGGAGGAGGAGGGAGGAGGAGGAGGAGGAGGAGGAAGGAGGAGGAGGAGGAGGGGAGGAGGAGGTAGGAGCTGGAGCTGGAGCTGGAGCTGGAGCTGGAGCTGAGCTGAGCTGGAGCTGGAGCAGCAGTTTAAGAGGAGGAGGAGGAGGAGGAGAGGAGGAGAGAGGAGGAGGAGCAGGAGGAGGAGGAGGAGGAGGAGGAGGAGGAGAAGGAGGAGGAGGAGAAGAAAGGGAGGAGGAGAAGAAGGGAGGATGAGAAGAGGAGAAGGAGAAGGAGAGGAGGAGGAGGAGGAGGAGAGGAGGAGGAGGAGGAGGGAGGAGGAGGAGGACCACGAGGAGGAGAGGGGGAGGAGGAGCACGAGGAGGAGGAGGAGGAGGAGGATGAGGAGGAGGAAGGAGCTGCAGCAGGAGGAGGAGAGGAGGAGAGCAGAGGAGAGAGGAGGAGGGCAGCAGGAGGAGGAGGGAGGAGCAGGAGGAGGAGGAGGAGGAGGAGGAGGAGGAGGAGGAGGAGGAGGAGCACGAGGAGGAGAAAGAGGAGAAGCACGAGGAGGAGGAGGGAGGGAGCAGGAGCAGGAGGAGGAGGAGGAGGAGGAGGAGGAGGAGGAGGAGGAGGAGCAGCAGCAAGAGGAGAGGCGGAGGAGGAGAGGAGGAGCAGGAGGCCAGGAGGAGCAGGAGAGAGGAGGAGGAGGAGGAGTGGAGGAGAAGGAGGAAGGGAGGAGGAGAGGGAGGAGGAAGGAGGAGGAGGAGGAGGAGGAGGAGGAGGAGGAGAAGGAGAGGAGCACGAGGAGGAGGAGGAGGAGAAGCACGAGGAGGAGGAGGAGGAGGAGGAGCTGGAGCTAGGAGGGAGGAGGAGGAAGGAGGGAGGAGGAGGCAGGAGGAGGAGGAGGAGGAGGATGAGGAGGAGGAGGAGGAGGAGGAGGAGGTGGAGAGGGTGGAGGAGCAGGCTTGCCCTCCCCAACTGCGCTGGCCCTTAGGCCCCTCTGGGTTGTGGCGCTCGCGGTGGGGCGGTCTCGGCCCCGAGGGGTCCTTCAACACTAAAGCAGTCCAGCAGTCCAGTCCTTCCTAGTCCTCCGCCTCCCCCTCCTCCTCCTCCTCCCTCCTCCTCCTCCTGCTCCTCTTCCTCCTCCTCCTCCTCCTCCTCCTCTTCCTCCTCCTGCTCCTCATCCTCCTCCTTCTCCTCATCCTCCTTCTGCTCCTCCACTTCCTCCTGCTGCTCCTCCTCCTCCTCCTCCTGCTCCTCCAGTTACTTAGTCAAGGGAGGGAGATACTTAGCAACCCGACCCTGATAATTTTGGTGTTGGCCCCACGACCATGGGCGTTTACTGAACAGTCTGCCCTGTTCGATTGCTTCCTTGGGTGCGTTCACAAAACGGCTTCGCTTGACGAGGTGATTATTATGTTTGGTTTGGCTGTCTAGGTAGACGGAGAAGCATTGCCAGGCGTGCTCGCGTCGTGACAACATCGGGACGGAAGTCTTGGCACTGTTCGGCTTCTCCGGGGGCCTCACCTGTGCCCTTGGACCGTAGATGAGCGACACGGGGTGAAAAAACCGGGCCCTGGGGCAGGGCCAGGATGTCGAATGTCGGTATCCGTTCAACGAACCCCATCCCCATCCCCATCCCCTTCGAGACCCCCACCAAATTAGCACCCCAGTTGGGGATACACCCCTCGAAACCCGAAGGGAACGACCTATATCCCCATCCAGGGCGGTAAATCGGCCAGTGGGGCCCAGGCCACGCCGCTGGGGATGGGGATCGGCTGAACGATACTCAGAATACCCCGTATTGAAGAACATGAGGCGCAGGATCGCTCGGGTTTTCTTACGCCTCACGTGGATGGGGCAGAGACGAGGAAAGCACACGTCAATGCGCACGGGGCGCTGGCCGAGAGAAAGTCCGATGTGGCAGCACATGGGGGATGCCGTGGCCGGCGTTGCGGGAGAGCGCGCCGGTTTGGGTTTTTGCGCCCGCGCCTTCCCCGTTCGTTCTCGCCCTTGCGAGCGTGGAGCATGTGGTCCCGCGCGCACAGAAGCGCAGCACCCCGCCATTGCGGATAAGAGTGGGTGGGCGCAAGTTGGGTCGCGGGGTGTGTCTCGCGGGAGGCACGGCGGCGAGGAAAGCAGGAATCCGCGCCGCGGAGCCTCACTTCGGCCACGCACCCAGGGACGGTGCAGGATGCAAAACCCCTTGTCCCCCCGTACTCTAAACTTCATGAGCACAACTCTTGTGACCTCCAAAGGTCTATGCCCCTGTGCAGTTTGCCCCTTCTCTGGAGAGGGATGCGAAGGACGAGGACGACGACGACAGCCCCTGACACCCGGCCCCAACCCAGAGTTCCCGACCGCTTCCACGGATGCAGTACCGCGCCCCGGATGAAGTCCTGACAGGTCCTGGACCCGAGGTCTGGCATCGCTCGGACGTGTGCATTTTTCCGTCGGCGAGGACCATCGAGGAGCATCCTTGATCATTTGGCGAAAAAACCACGCACGAAACCAAAAAAAACACAGGAAATGGACGTCCGAGCGATGGCGAGGAGGACGGCGCCCAAACGCCCAGATTGAAGCACCATCTCGTGGCGGCAGGATGGTTGAACCCTCATGTGCAGCACCGGCCTTCGCCCCTCTGCTCTTGGGCCCTGGAGCTGCACCGCGATCTCTTCTCTCAGGAGGGGAAAAAACACACAGACACAATTCATCGGCGATTCCCAGAAAATATGGGAAAACATGGGAAGTGGGGGGGAAGACAAATTCCAGAAAATGTGTGAAAATATGGGGAATCTTTTGATTTGTGTGTATTTATTTGTGTGTCCCAGTTCCCCTTCATTCTCACTCGGCTCGTGATGCGAGCGGCGCGCGCGCGAGCTGAGCATCAAAACATGTTCACCATTTCGTCGGAGGTCTGGGGCGACAGCGGCGCGGGGCCGTGTGGGAACCGCTGCTGCACAGGCCGCGGCTGCTGGAGACTGGGCTGCTGCGGGACCCGCCTGCCAACGGAGGAAGGGAGGAGGAGGTGGAGGAGGAGGAGGAGGAGGAAAGAGGACGAGGGGACGAGAGAACGAGTGGACGACATGATGATGATGATGATGATGATGATGATGATGATGATGATGATGATGATGATGATGATGATGGTGGTGATGGTGATGGTGATGGTGATGGTGATGGTGATGGTGATGGTAATGATGATTTTGTCGATGACGCCGATGATGGTGATGTTGCTGATGATACGGGTATTGATGGTGATGATGATGCTGGTGATCATGAGATGATGGTGATGATGGTGATGATGACGATGGTGTTGGTGATGATGATGGTGATGATGATGGTGATGATGATGGTGATGATGATGGTGATGCTGGTGATGCTAATGATGATGATGTTGATGTGTATGGTGATGGTGATGGTAAGGATGATGGTGACAAATATGTTGGTGATGATGAGGATGATAAGGCGATCATGGCCATGATGATGTTGATATGCTGTTCATGGTCATCATGATGACGATACTGATGGTGATGATGTCGGTAATGTTGGCGATGATGATGAATCTATTATTGATAAGGATGATGATGTCGACGCTGCTGATGATGGCCGTGATGATTATGATGATGATGATGAGGATGATGATGGTCGTGATGATGATGGTGATGATGATGAATATGGTGCTGACGCTGATGATGATGACGCTGGTGATGATGATGACGATGACAACGAGGAGGAGAAGCATGAGGAGGAAGAGGAGGGAGGACAAGAGGACGAGATGCTGATGATGATGGTGATGATCATGACCATCATGCTGACGATGATGATGATGATGATGCTGATGATGACGATGATGTTAATCACGGTGAAGGTGGCGAAGATGATGATGATGATGATGATGATGATGATGATGATGATGATGATGAAGATGATGATGATGATGATGATGATGATGATGATGATGATGATGATGATGTTGCTGATGCTGATGATGATGATGATGATGCTGGTGTCGATGATGCTGATTTTGTCGATGTCGCCGATGATGGTGATGTTGCTGATGCTACGGGTATTTATGGGATGATGAATGCTGGTGATTATGAGCATGATGATGGTGGTGATGGTCATGATAATGCTGACGATAACGATGACGATGCTGATGATGCTTATGATGTTGCTGCTGCGACTGCTGCTGGCAGCGACTATGGTTATGATGATGATGATGATGATGATGATGATGATGATGATGATGATGATGATGACGATGATGATAATGCTGATGCTGGCGAGGGTGATGATGACGATGATGCTGAGGAGGAGAAAGAGGAGGATGAGGATGCGGATGAGGATGAGGAAGCGGAGGATGATGAGGTGGCGGAGAATTGTGTGGAGGAGGGGAGCAGGACAAGGAAATGGAGGAGACAATTGAGGATGAGGCAGGGGAGAAGGAGCCGGAGGGGAGGGAGGGGTATGATGATCTTGAGGCGGAGGAGTAGGAGGCGGAGGAGGAGGAGGAGGAGGAGGAGGAGGAGGAGGAGGAGGAGGAATAGGAGGAGGAGGAGGAGGAGGAGGAGGAGGCGGAGGTGGAGGAGGAGGACCATCACAAGCCCTGGGGGGGGGGAAGACTAGCGTTAGGGTTAGTCGACTCGACCTAAACGAAACCCTAGGTTACATCCGCTCTCCACTGACGCTCTCAATCGACCTGCCTCTCCGCCCCTGCCTTGCGGAGCTGGGCGGCAGGGATAGGCTGGGAAAGACGGGGGCGGTCCGATCACCTGCTCTTGGGGTGTCGGCCGCCAGCCAAAAGGGACCACGCATTCTGGGAAAACCTGCTTTGGAAGCTTCCCTTACATTCACCCTTTAGGCCCCTGAGTTTGTTCCCGAGTAGCGGCCACACCGCTTACACACCACACGGAAAGACCCTACATCAAGGCAATCACAAATCATAAGGTGATGCTCCATGGGGTCACGGATCAACTTCGACAGGGCAGCAGAATTACCTGGGCAGGTTTCTGGCATGGGAGACTTGCGGGTGCTGTCGGTTCCGGCACGGGTGTGGCAGACTAGGCACCGCCAGTGGCTATTTGGCCACCCCCATTGATGACGGTTGGCCCCCTGCGGGTTACGGCGCGCACGAGCACGCCGAGGAAGACCCGCTGGAGGTGGCTGAGAGGCCGTCCATGCCTCGACCGCACCAGCAGCACCGACAGGGGGGTTGAGGTTCTTGGAGGGCTTCTCGAAGGCCTTCTTGCCCGCCTTCGGGGCAATGGGCGGCCACTGAGACAGCGCCTCCGCGGCGTACTTCACACATCTCTGGACACGGCGGCGCTCTGCCCTGTGGAAACTCGAGCTCCGGCCGGGGCGGGGCGGGGATCAGGGACGCCGCTTGCTTGGCGACCGTGTCCGCCCAGTCGTTCCCGTTTGGCAACGCACCGCTCCCTCGAGCCAGCCTCCGGGGCTTCTGTGTCCTGGTGGGCCTTCGCTTGCTGGGTCTCGGGTGAGCGAACACTGTCTTGGGACCTGGCCAAGACTGAAATACCTGCGTGCAGTTCTTTCCTGCTGACCTCTGGGCTCTGATGGACCGAGGGGATGCCTTTGAAGCCCGTCCACGCTGTGCTGACCCTGGGACAGGAGGCGGCGGCGAGGAATCCCAAATGCTCGGCAGCGGGCGACGCGGGAGGCAGGCTGGCCCCCACGGGGCCCGAGATGCTGGCAACAAGGTCGCCAGCCTCGTCGGTTTTTGGCACGGACCAGGCGGGGGTATCTCCTTCCATGACAACCTCCTTGGGCTGACCATCTTTATCTCTGGACCAGGAAACTGCACAATCTAATCCTAACCCAGGGGTCCTCAGAGCGACAGAATCGGGCATTAGCTGAAACCTCAGGATGGACGGGAAACCTTCCCTCGGGTCCACGAGCTTCTCCACATCTCTTTCCTCAAACTTGTCCTGACGCAGGTTGTGGGTTCCTTGGCGCTCGAAGAGCCCGTGGGGGAGGGGGTCCACGGGGCCTTGACACAACTCGCAAGCCACCTCAGTCTGATAGCTTGCTGTGGCCATATTCTCTTTTGTCAAAATGCTCTGGCAAGTGTAGGGCAGCAGCGTCTTTCGCATGTGGCCTGGCGGCGAGGAGTCCTGCAGCGCGCGCATCATGACTGACGGGTCGGGCGGCTCGTTGAGTCCTAGCTGCTAGCTTGCGGCTTGCCTGCGGATCTAGCTGCAGCTGCCACTGGGCCTGGAGCACCTTCTTAATGAGGGCTGGGGGGGTCGTGATGAAGGGGGAAGTCCTGACCGCTGGCGTCCTGGAAGACGAGCGGGCCGGGCATGGTCCACCCCAGGCGGTCCAGATTGAGCATCATGGCCCCTAGGCGGGCCTCGGACTTGGCGCCACTTCTTCGGGGGCTTGTGGAGGACCCCCAAGGCTTGGGCTCTCAGGGAGGGAATCGTGTACTCGACGGTTCCAGGTTAGTGGGAAGCTCTCTTGATCAGGCTTTTACCACAACAAGCTAGCCCCAGGGCTGCACTCCAGATAGGGTCTCCCAAGATAGATAGCGCCAAGGATCTGGACCCAGTTGCGCAGCGGGGGCCCATGATCTTTAAATCCAGGGACTGGGCCTCGCGCAGCTAGGGGTTCGCGAGTCCGACGACCTCGGTGTCGTAGTAGGCAGCCACCTTCGAACCTGTGAGACAAATCTTCCCCATGCTCGCACCTGCGCGCCTACGTTGAGCCAAACGGTGGAGTCTGCGATTCATCTTGGCCGTGCGTTTCCTCGAGGTCGTCCGAGCCTTCTTGGAGACCCTGTTTCGCATGGTGAAATCGACTCCGAGGTTTGGCGCAGACCTGTGCCTCGGCTGAAATGTCCTAGCACCGCCGCCTGTTGCAGCGGGACCGCCCGATCGAGGTCCTTCCCGATTAAATCCAACATGCTGCCAGCTGCCTGGGCCAAGCCAGGCACCAGCAGGCGGGCGCTAGTGTTGTGACTACCCACCTTGAAATCGCCCATGAAGGTTGACGGGGCCACATTGGGGAACTTCGGGATCCAGGAGTGTGGGGTGGGGGGGGCGGGGGAAGGGGGGGACGCGTGCATCTGCGCGTTAGAGGTAGCAAACGAATGATCCAACAGAGGAGCCGTTGGCGGCGCACCCTGCGTATATAGCCAGAGTCTTAGTGACAATTACGCGAGGGCCGTACTGGTCCATCATGCTGCATGCCAGCGTCGCAGAGAACCCCGAAGATATAGCCCGAGACGTCCTTGTCTTCCGATTGGCATCCTCGCAATAGTTCGATGAATCGAAAAGGGCGCCTCCAGAGTGGTCAGCCTGATAGCCAGCTAGCTCGGCCCGACTGGCCTGGGCGCAGACAGTTTCCAGCGCGCCTCGGCCGGACTGATGGGACAAGTACGACCTCTCCTTAGCCCTCTCCCGCTTACGAGCCTCCACCCGTCTGGTTCTGGACCGCGCCCTCCACGGGCCAGGGAGTGCGCCAACGCCACTGCAGGATGGGCCCTCAGACTGGTCGGCTTGATGCTGTGCACGTAGAAGTCGCGATATGATTGCGGATTGCTGCCGGGAAAAGTCCCATCTCCTCGATCGCAGGCCGAAGCTGTCAGACGTGCCCGGGCTCGGCGTTGCCCGGCGACGCGCAGCGTCGGGGGTGAAAACCGTCCCAGGTCTGGCTGGTTGACTTGAAGGGGCCCTGGGACACACAAACAAATGCACACACATGAAGACAATCCCCCATATTTTCCCATATTTTCTGGGTTTCTGTCTTCCCCCCCCAATTCCCATGTTTTCCCACATTTTCTGGGGGATCGACGATTCATTGTGTCTGTGTGTTTTCTCCCCTCCTGATGCCTTGGGGCATCTTCTGGCTGTTGGTCTGCTCCGTCCAGGTGCGATGGGCCCCGGCTGGCCCCGCTCGGCCGACGGCGGGCTGACTTGCTCCTCCTCCTCCTCCTCCGAACGGTCGGCTTGAAACACGTAGCAGAGCAGGGCGCCGAACTTGCCGAGGGCGCCAGGGCGCGGGCTCGGAGGTCCATCTGGAGCCCCTACTCCACCCCGCGAGGCAAGGTCTCCTGGGCCCAGCTGTTCCATGGCGTGGCTTCCCTTTGTCGGTCCTCGGCGTTCTCAGCTGGCAGCGCTCGATCCGCCGATCCGCGGAGCTCCTCAAATACCCGCAGCAGCAGCTTGGGATCCATCCAGCCGCTGTCCCGATCCTGCGCGGCAGCACCTAGAGCTGTCCGATCGCTTGCGAGCAGACGGGCAGACTCCTCGGCACCTTCGATCTCGGGAGGTGCGGCCTGGGTGCTCAAGAACATCTTTGAAAGACAAAACTTATCTCCAGAGTGGACTCGACGGATAACGCGCATCACTTTTCTTTTCCAACCACCTGATCGGGACGGAAAGGCGTTTCCAGCTGGCCCTGGGCCCCACATCCCGCGCAGCTCCTGGTGCCCAGCGCATCTTGGGGCAGGCCTGCCCTCGGCGTGGTAGGGGGATTGATCGGCGTGTCAGTGCGGATGCTGATGGTGGTCGCCACGTCACTGGCGAGGTCGCTATATGCTGCAGTCGACTTCAGGAACTTCCTGATAGATCTCCTGCAGCTCCCGCTGACCGTGGCGATCCTGACCGCGTTGCCCACGCTGCTGGCCCTCCTCCCCCCTGCCCCTGCTGGCGACGCAGAGGGCCTTGGCGCTCTGCCGGAGCGCCTCGATGGCCGCCTGCTGCTGGGGGGTGGGCGATGCGTTCTGGCCGCGCAGGTTGAGCAACTGGTCGACAGCCTCGCCCCCGCGCATCACGCCCTGGGCCCGCTTCTCCGCGCCGCTGAGCTCCGCCTCCATGGCGGCGGCCTCCGCGTCGGAGGCGGCGGCCTCGGCCGAGCTGATGCCGCCCTCACCCGCGGCTCCGGGCGGCCCTGCGTCAGCGGCGGCGCCCTGGCCAGGCGGCGCCGCCGCCTCGGCGGCCCCGCTCGCCAGGCCAGGCTGCGGGGCCTCCGGGGCCGCCTGGGCCCGCGCGCTCTGGGCCTTCTGCCACTCCTCATGCAGCTGGGCCGAGGGTTGCTGGATGGCCGGCTGGACCTCATCCGACGGGGCGAGGCCTGGCGGGGACCGACTCTGGGTGAGCGGCTCCAGCGACGGGGTAGCGGCGATGGCATGCTCCTCCAGGGCCTGCTCCACCGCCATCTGGCGTCGGGTCTCGAGCTGCTCGGCCTCGGCGACGACCGACGAGGTCCAGAGCTAGTCTGATCTGCTCTCTTCATCGTTGGCCAACTTGACCATGGCCTCGCAAGTCTTGCCACACTCGGACCGGGCATCCTGCAATTTCCTCTTGCTTCGGGAAAACGTAAGA
>CAUYUJ010017709.1:208666-227199 GCA_963575745.1 Prorocentrum cordatum | reverse complement strand
GAGGAGGAGGAGAAGGCTCCGCACGAGAGGGGGCTCGCCACTCCCCGCACGAGAGGGGGCTCGCCGCGACCCGGCAGGACAGAGCCGAATCGGACCGCGAGATCGGATCGGATCGGAAACGGATCGCATCGACAGCGAATCGTTCTGATGCGACTCGAGATCGGATCGCCGAGCCTCGGCTCCAGTTGGCCCTGGCCGATGCCAGCGAACTGAGCCGAATCGAATCGTACCGAAATCACGGCCCCGGCCAGCGAATCGACTCGCATCGAATCGGATCGCAGGCGGCCCTGGCGGGTGCGCCCTCGCAGCGCCGGGGGCACGAGTCGGCACGAGCCGGCTGCACGCCGCGAGCGACCCTAGAACCGGGCAAGAGGGGCCTGCCCAGAATGCCTCGAGCCGGGACAAAGATCGGGAGGGGAGGAGGAGGAGGAGGAGGAGGAGGAGGAGGAGGAGGAGGAGGAGGAGGAGGAGGAGGAAGAGGAGGAGGACGAGGGAGAAGGAGGAGGAGGAGGAGAGAAAGGAGGAGGAGGAGGAGGAGGAGGAGGAGGAGGAGGAGGGGGAGGAGGAGGAGGAGGAGGAGGAGGAGGAGGAGGAGGAGGAAGGGGTCGCTATGGATTCGGCCTCCACGGGGCCCCCGCGGGGCCTCGGGAGGTGGGCAGCGCGCCTCGCTCGGGCGGCCGTTCCCCGTGCCCTCTGCGGCGTCATGCGCCGTGTCTTCTCGGCTCCGCCACGAGGCTCTCCGAGGTGCGGCCGAGTGGCCCAGGGAGCTCTTGCGGCGCTGGCCTCGCCGAGAGGGACGCGCACGAGCCCGAGCGGTGCCGAGCCAGATGTATAGAACGCTCTCTCTCTCCCTCGGCGGCGCGCACCGGGGGGCGGAGCGAGGGGGGAGGGCTTCTTCGAGGGGGTGCCGGGCGTCTTCGAGGGCGCCCGCCCTGCACATCTGCATCTATGGATGGGGCCCTCCCCTGTCTGAGAAGCAGGGGTGGGGCTCTGAGAGGCCCTCCCGCCCTTGGTGGGCCCTGGAAGCGACAAGGCCGATTTTTTACCAATCTCCGTTTTGCCGTTTTTGTTTCCGGTTCCGACGCCGTTTTCTTACCGCTTCCGTCGCCGGTCTCTTACGGGCTCCCGCTCCGGCTCCGATCCTGGAGCCGTTTCTGTTGCCGCTTCCGGCCGCCGTTTTTGTTGCCGTCTCCGTTCTCAAGGGACACCTTTTCGGACACGCGGTGAAAAAAAACGGCCCTGCCGCTTCCGGGGCCCACTGAGCTCCCGCCTCCCCTCCGAGCCCCCGTCTGCGCGTGGCCGAGAGAAGGGACCTGCGGGGCGCGGGGTCGGATAGAGGCAACAGGCAGCGCCGCGCCCTGCGGGCACAGAAAACCGGTGGGCGACCGGCGCCGACAGGACGAGGGCGTCAGGCTGGTGTTCGACGCGACGGTACAGGAATAAAACACAACGTCAAAACACATGATCTCTCGGAGGTCCTTGCGCGCCGTCGAAAGCCGTATCTTTACACATGTAAACACATGTCCCCCCCGCACTGGGATCATACATCTCATCTTGAAACGTATGAATCCACATCTCCCTCTGACTCATCTTCTATGTTCCCTCTCCGGCTTCTCCGAACAAAGCTGGTCCGTATGATTGTCATGTCAATCTAGGCGTCCTCCTTCTCGTCCTGTTCCTTTCCTCCTGCTCCTTCCATTTTTCCTCCTCCTCGTTGCAATACCCAGGAAGCAAACAATACTACACAGTGGTTGGCGCCCTTGGTGCCACGAAGCGCTGTGTACCCTTTGGAGGGGACATTGTTGGTCTGGGAAGCATCGAAGCACTGTGTATGTTTGATGTCGTTGTTTTGGAAGCTCAAGTGCTTTCCGCAAACACCAGATCCTCCTTCTCTCCCCGAGCCTCCACATACAAAAAAACAAAACAAACAAGTATACAGTAGTTCGTTGCTTCCCAGACCAAGCACACCACACAAACCAAGCATACACAGCGTTTCGTGGCACCGAGGGAGCAGACCAAAGTGCAGTCTTGGTGCTCTTGCTTCACAACAAGGAGGAGGACAAGAACGAAGAAGAAGAAGAAGGGGAAACGGGAAGGAGGGAGAAGGAAGGGGTGCTGGGGGGCGGCCTTCGGGAGCACTTGAGCTTCCAAAACAAGAAGGAAACGAACTCTGTATACGGACGCTTTTCCCGACCCTGCGCTGAGATTCGCACAGGAACGCGGATTCTGGCGTATACGGGATCCTGGTGTATACATTTTTCGTTGTTTCCCTGCGAAAACGGGAAAAAGTATACACCAGACCACCCCGACGTCGTCCCCGACCCTCGAAAAGTCGTAGGATTGCAAAATGGCCCGCCACCGGTCATGTATATGGTCCAGTTTCAGAAAAACACAACAAACAACAAGTCAAGCATACACAACGCTTCGTTGCTTGCCGGATCAAACATACAACAAACAAAACAAACACTGCGTCTCGTGACGCCAGAGGCGCCAAACAAGTTCTAGTGCTGGAGCTCTTGACTTGCATCAAGGAGGACAGGAACGGACAAGGAGGTGGAAACGGGCAGTGGGAGAAAGAGGAAGTGCTGGTGGGGAGGCCGCGGGAAAGCACTTGAGTTTCCAAAACCAAAAACAAGCCAAACATACACTGTGTTGCGTTGCTTCCCAGACCAGAAAAATCCAAAAACAAATCACAGCGTTTCGTGGCACCGAGGGTGGGTGCCAACCTTGTGTGTTCTTGTTTGTTTTTGCTTTACAACAAGGAAGAGGAGGAGGAAAAGGGAAGGAGGAGAAGGAGGAACACATAGACGGAAAGGAGAATCAGAAAGACGAGTTGTGTTCGGAGAAGCGGGACGGGGAAAAGACAAGCTGGAGGACGAGCTGCGTTGGGAGAAACAGGCGTGGGGAAATGAAAAGGAAAGGCGGATGAAGGTGAATTCGGTTCCAGATTACATGTGTGATCTCACTGGGGTGGCGACCATACACATGTATGCCTTTTCTTCTTCGAAGCACATCTACAAGTGCCACTTTCGGCTCGCAAAGTGTTGACGTTAACGGTGTCAGTGTTCTCTCTCTGCGGGAAGAGAACAAATATTTCGTCTCCATCCGATGGGACATTACATTGGCAGGGTTGGCTCTCGGATCTTGCCCTGCCACTCGCACAGCGTGGCTGTCGACGGCCGATGCGAACACGGCGAGGACGTCACTCAGGGATCCCCCTGCGACAGGCAATGCGGGTTGGACCGTCCGGCGGAAGGAACGCTGCGGCGTGGAGGAGGAAAAGTCGCTGCCGCAGGACGGCGCCTTCGGCATCGACGTCCCACTGGGCGAGAGGTCGCAAGCTGAGGTCGCAACCCAGCACGCATTTTCTTTGCGAAGCCACAATTAACAAGCGACCTCGGAAACAGAAACAATCTATGTTGGTCAATATGTAGGCAAGGACTCCCCCTGTTCCAGGGACGCGTTGCGACATAAGCAGCAAGGCGATGTTCAAGAGGAGCAACGCTGCTAGCCAGGCGACGGGACGGGAAACGCAGACCCATCCCGGAAGCATACCGCAGGCCAGGGGCGACGTCAACGGGAGAGGCAGGTTCGCATCGTGGCTCTTTCGGCACTGGTGTCTGACACCGCGCGCATCGTCCAACCCTCAACGGTCGGCAGCTTCTCGATCGCCAGACCGTTCCCTTCCCGCCGATTCTGGACCAAGTCGTAGTCGCAGTCGTAGTCGCAGTAATAGTAGTAGTAGTAGTAGTAGTAGTAGTAGTAGTAGTAGTAGTAGTAGTAGTAGTAGTAGTAGTAGTAGTAGTAGTAGTAGTGGTAATGGTAGTAGTAGTAGTAGTAGTAGTATAGTAGTAGTTAAACAAGTAGTAGATAGTTGTACTTGTAGTAGCGTAGTACAAGTAGTATAATAGTAGTAGTAAATAGTAGTAGTGGTAGTAAAAGTATAGTATATGTAGTCGTAGTAGTATAAGTAGTAAAACTAAGTCCGTAGTTAAGTAGTAGTAGTAGTAGTAGTAGTAGTAGTAGTAAGAAGTAGTAAGTAGTATCGTAAGTATAGTAGTACTAATAAGAAGTAGTAGTAGTAGTAGTAAGTAGTAGTACCCTCCCCCCTCCCCAGTAGCAGTAAGTAGTAGTATAGAAGTAGATAGTAGTATAGTAGTAGAAAATAGTAGTAGTAAGGTAGTGAGTAGTAGTCCGTAGTCCGTAGTCCGTCGTCGTAGGCGGTAGTAAGTAAGTAGTAATTTGTAGTAGTAGTATAGTAGTAGTAGTAGTAGTTGTAGTCGTAGTCGAGTCCGTAGTCGAGTCGTAGTCGTAGTCGTAGTCGTAGTAGTTAGTAGTAGTAGTTCTAATAATAGTAGTAGTAGTAGTAGTAGTAGTAGTAGTAGTAGTAGTAGTAGTAGTAGTAATAGTAGTAGTAGTAGTAGTAGTACTAGTCGTAGTCGTAATAGTAGTAGTAGTAGTTGTAGTAATAATAAAAACTGGCGGCTTTCAACTCTGAACGCCCACGCTGAGGTCCTCGCCACACCGGCACGATACCGGACCGGCCTATCGTGCAGTGATACACAACCTACCAAACGGTGCGGGCAGCAAGGCCGAGGTGGCAACTACACACAAACAACAACAAATACACACACAAACAAAAACACAAACACAAGGCAGATACACACACATAAACAAAAGACACACACATACACACAAACAAAAAACAACAACAATTTACACACACCAACCAAAACAAGTTCGACGCCGCGGTGTTGCGCGCGGCGACGGGGCGGAGGAGGTTGTAAAGCAGCAAACGCGCGCGCGACGGGGAACGCCCGAGCTCTCAGAGACGGCTTAGGGTTCCGCAGCAGCTGGCCGCCATCACTCATCCGGGCGTGGATGACGGGGGGAGCGGTGGAAGAACGAGGCTACGGTGCGGTGCAAGGTGCCACAAGCCATCCGGGACTGGATGGCGGGGGAAGCGAGTAAGCAGCGCGGAGCGACAAGGACACACGCACACACACACACACGCACACACACACACACACACACACGCACACACACACACTCACACACACACACACTCACACACACACACACACGCACACACCCGCACACGCACACGCACACGCACTCTCACACACACACACACACACACACTCACACACACACACACACACACACACCCGCGCTTTTTGGCGGTCGCGGCCTCCCGCGCGGCGACTAGGATTAGGTCGGGCAGGTCCCCCTACAGGCGGATCTTGGACGAAAAATCCAGAAGGCCCCAAAAATATCAAAAATAGACCACCAATATTCAAAAAACAATACCCAGATGACTATTTTTGAATATTCCTCCTCTAGGGGGACACGCCCGACTTACGACTAGGAGTAGAATGCAAGTGCAACGCCCAGGCCCGCACGCGCCGGGCCGAGAGGGAACCAGCGCCACAGGCCATCTGGGCACACACGCGCACACTTTTCAGCCGTCCGCAGGCGGACACAGACTGAGCCACGCCGTCCAAAGAGAGGTCGAACAGACAGACACGCACACACACACAAACGCACATGCTCGCACATACACAATCACACACATACGTACACACATATACATACACACAGATATGTGTATAGATACATATATAAATATTGACGTATGCAAGTATACATATATACATACTTACATACATATGTATACACATGTCTAAACAAAAACACACAACCTGGCGGCATGCCCTGAGAGCCTCGCGTCGCATTCATTCGCAACGGGCGATGTTGCTTTCCTTCGGGTCCCAGGCCCCTCATGTATAGATCACGCTCGAACAATGCCGCTGAAAGATGGGGTCCCGGGCTCCTTCTGAGTTCTTTCCGGTGCTGGCCTTCCTCGCGGCGCCGGATCTCAGGGATGTGCAATCTTGCGGCGTGCGGAAAGAACGGAGGCAGAAGGAAGACTGCGCTCTTACAGCGTCTCCGGCAACGGTCGTTTCCCAGGGGTGGCCCAGTGACGGGAACGCCTGGGCGGAGCGGGGCACGTCCGGGCGGGAATGCGCTGCGCGATCGCCAGATAGCTTGCGCGCGAGCGCCCGCATGTGGGGTGGGGGTCCAGCCTCCCCCCCTCCTCCTCCTTTTCCACCTCCTCCTCCTCCACCTCCTCCTCCTCCACCTCCTTCTCCTCCTTCTTTTCCTCCTCCTCCTCCTCCTCCTCCTCCTCCTCCTCCTCCTCCTCCTCCTCCTCCCACCCCGCATAGCTATACGCACGATGACCTCCCCTGCTGCCCCGGCCGAGCCCGGCTGCCCCGGCCGAGCCCTGACGGCACGGGAGGGGGCCGCCTCGTCAGGAAGCGCCCCAGAGGCGCCCAGGCCAGAGGCGCCCACGAGGCCCCGACGGAAGGGCGCCCAGCTGGCCGGCTCTGAGCACAACCGGGCGCTGTCAAGATCACTCCCGGGCCTCTCCTCGAGGGCAGCGAGAGGGGCGGGGGGCAGGAGAGCCCAGAACCGAACCGAGAAATCGGATCGGCGATCGAAAGGAAACGGATCCGCGGAAATCGGCAGCCAAGTCGGAAGCAGTCGAATCGGCAGAAATCGGAAGGCTCAGTAGGCCTCCGTTGAGAAATGGGGATCCAGACTGTAATGCGAAGTCCAATCGGATCGGGTTCGGAGGCCATCGACCTCGAATCGAACCGAATCGGAGGAGACGAAATGAGCCCAGGGCGAGTGGGGGGGAAAGGGAGAGGGCGGCGGGAGACCTCTTGCGCGGGCTCCCTCCCACTGCGCGTAGGCGGGAGGGCGGCGAGGAGGGGAGGGAGGAGCAGCTCACCCTCCTCCTCCTCCTCCTCCTCCTCCTCCTCCTGCCCCCTCCTCTATCTCCTCCTCTTTCTCCTCCTCCTCTTCCTCCTGATTATCCTGCCTCCTCCTCCCATCCTCCTCCTCCTCCTCCTCCTCCTCGCCCCTCTTCCTCCTCCTCCTCCTTCTCATCCTTGCTCCACCTCCTCCTCCTCCTCCTCCTCCTCCTTCTCCTCCTCCTCCTTCTTCTCCTCCTCCTGCTCCTCCTCCTCCTCCTTCTCCTGATCCTCCGCCCCCTGCTCCTTCTCCTGCTCCTTGGTTCCTCTGCACCTCATCCCCCCTCCCCTCCTGCCCTCCTCCCTCCCCTCCTCCTGCCCCTCCATCAAATCTCCTCCTCTCCTCCTCCTCCTCCTCCTCCTTCTCCCTTTCCTCCTCCTTCCTCCTCCTGCTCCTGCTCCTGCCCCTCCTCATCCTCCTCCTCATCTCCCTCCTTCCTCTCCTCCTCCTCCTCCTCCTCTCCTGCCCCTCCTCCTCCTCCTACCTCCTCCTCCTCCTCCTCCTCCTCCTCCTCCTCCTCCTCCTCCTCCCCCTCCCCCTCCCCCTCCTCCTCCTCCTCCTCCTCCCCTCCGCCTCCCCGCTCCTCCCTCCTCCTCCTCCTCCTCCTCCTCCTCCTCTTCTTATTATTGTTAGTCTTATTATTAGTAGTATTCGTAGTATTCTTATTATTCTTATTCTTCGTATTAATATTATTATTCGTATTCGTCTTCTTCTAAGTATTAATATTAGTCTTATTGGTATTATTATTATCATTCATCTTATTATTATTTGTATTATTATTGTTGTTATTATTAGTAGTAGTATTATTACTATTAATATTATTAGTATGGTTAGTATTATTATGATGCTTATTATTATTAGTCGTCTTCGTATTCTTCTTATTATTATTGTTATTCTTCTGCTTCCTATTATTCTTCTTCTGCTTCTTCTGCTTCTTCCTCCTCCTCCTCCTCCTCCGCCTCCACCTCCTCCTCCTCATCCTCCCCCTCTGCAGCGCGAGGTGATGCACCAGGCGCTGCCCCGCAGCGCGGGCGCGAGCAGCGGGGGCTCCCGCCCGGGGGGGGGGGGGCGCCCGAGTCACAGGTCTCGGCGCTCTCGGGCCGCAGCGTCACCGACATCGTCGTCGACGAGTCCTCCTCGGCTGCCGCATCGCGCAGGGTGCCTCTGCGGGGACCCCGGGCAAGGGAGGGAGGGGGGGAGGCGAGGGAAGAGGAAGGAGGGCGAGAGAGAGAGACGGAAGAGAAGGGGGGGCGGACGAGGAGGGATGAGGACGACGAGCTAGCAAGAAGAGGGAAAGGCAGGCAGAGAGGGGGATTCGTATGATGATGATGATGATGATGATGAGGAGGAGGAGGAGGAGGAGGAGAAGGAGGAGGAGGAGGGAGAAAGGTATCAGGACGTGGAGGGTGGAAAACCCTTAAATACATTATAATGGGGCATGGCACAGTTTGGTCCTCCTGCTCCCCCTCCCGCAATTTCTTTCTGTTCACCCTCCTCCCTCCTCGACCCATGCCATGTCTCCTTATCTCGCCATCCTCCGCCTATTACTCTTCCTCCTCTTCCTCCTCCTCATTCTCCTCCTCCTCCTCATCATCATCATCAAAATCATCACCATCATCATCGATAGGTTCACCATCCGCATCATCAGCATCAGCATTATCATCACCAGCGTCAACATGATCATATGCATCATCAGCATCAGCATCATCAGCACCATCATCAGGTTCATCAGCATCAGCATCAGCATCATCGTCATCATCAGCATCATCATCAGCACCATCATCTGAATCAGCATCTGCATCAGCATAATCAGCATCAACCCCATGCTTCTCCTCACCATCATCCGCATCCACATCCACATACTCATCCTCATCCTCAGCATCAACATCATCCTCATCGTCATCATACTCAGCATCATCATCATCATCATCATCATCATCATCAGCATCATCATCATCAACAGCATCAACATCATCAGCATCATCCTCATGATTATCCTCAATATAATCCTCATCAACATCCTTGTTATCATCCTCATCCTCATCCTTATCGTCACCAACATCATCGTCATCTTCATCATACTCAGCATCATCAGCATCATCAGCATCATCATCGTCATCATCTTCACCGTCGTCATCAGCAGCAACATCAGAATCATCATCATCATCATCATCATCAAACTCGTCCTCCTGGTCCTCGTCATCATTACCACCACCATCACCACCATCAGCATCATCAACAGCATCAACATCAACAACATCATCAGCTATTTCACCGCGATGGCCAATCTCCACCGTCAATCCTCATCCGGCTCATCCTTATCCTCATACACGAGCACTCCAAGGCCAAAACTAGCCGGCCGCGCGCACACGACCGTTGCACAGCCACATGCACGCGCCGCGGATTAAAAGTAGCTTCGCTGCACGAGGGCGTTCCTGCCCGTGGAACAACCCGACAGCTGCTCCGACGGGGCGTTTGGGCGGCTCACGACGCGGTCGAATCCCAGAGGTGCAATACATGGATGACCGCTCTCTTGGATTATGGCTGCAGGTGTGTGTGTGTGCCGTCACCAGCACACCAGGTACACCAGTGGGCCTTCGCCCGGATCCCACATTGGGCCACCATCGCAAAACTGCCGATACGACAGCCAGCTCCCAAATTAACCATTGCTCAGGGCTCAGCACACAGCGACGCTTTGGCCACCGGGCGCCTACCTCGGTGCGACTGTGCGCTCATTAGACGACCCGCTTGGCTTATGGAGCTCCCGGCCCCTGAGGTACGGGCGTAGCCGGGTGAAGCCCACACGAGCTCGCCCCCGCTTGAGTAAGTGCCCCGGCGGCGTGCCAGCCTGCGCCAGAGCAGACTCCGCATCCTCATCCCAGGTTCTCATAAACCTCCTGCTCTTCCTCCTCCTCCTTCTCCTCCTTCTCCTCATCATCTGCCTGCTCGTCAGCATCTCAATCATACTAGCGTTCCGAATCATCATCCTCATCCTCCACACACTCACGATCATTAGTATCATCGTCGTCAAATTCGTCGTCGCCATAGTCGCCATCGTCATCATTACCGCCATCATCGTCATCAGCATCGACAGCAGCAGCATGACCAGCATCACCATCATCATCAAAAGCATCATCATCACCCACATGAGCCTCAATCATCATCACCAGCATCACCATCATCAGCATCAGCATCAACATCACCCGCAGCAGCAACAGCAGCGGCACCATCCGCACCGTCATCACCACGATCACCATCAACATCGCCATCACCATCACCACCACCACCATCAGCATCATCACCACCATCACCACCTTCACCAGCATCAGCAGCATCACCATCATCATCACCACCATCATCACCATCACCACCACCACGAACACCATCACCACCACCAACATCATGATAATCGTGATAACCATCATCATTGGCATCATTGTCAGCAGCATCATCATCAACAACCGCATCAGCATCACCACCATTATCATCCTCATCATCCTCCTCCGCATCATCATCCTCACCCTCATCCACCTCATCATCATCACCTACATTCGCACAAACCATCATCACGCCCGTTCTCACAATCACCCTCACCATCAGCATCACCATTATCATCAGCATCAGCATGATCAGCATCAGCATCATCATCATCATCATCATCATCATCATCATCATCATCATCATCGTCATCATCATCATCAGCATCAACATCAGCATCATCATCACCATCATCAACAACATCATCATTAGCTCCATCATCATCACCACCACCACCACCATCGTAATCATCGTCATCATCACCGCCATCACGATCATCAGCAACAACATAGACCGCATCATCAAAAGCAGCATATGACCACTGCCGCTACCGTCATCGTCATCATCATCAGCACCAGCAACAACATCAACATCATCCTCACCATCCTCATCTGCATAAACAGCATCAATCTTATCATTGTCATCGTCATCGTCAGCATCATCAGCATCGTCGGAGTCACCATCATCGTCCTCCTGCTGCTCCTCCTCCTCTTTCCTCCCCCAGTCCTGACCCCCATTTCCCCTCCTCTTCCAATTCTTCACCCCCATTGCGCGTCCTGGCCTTGGCCTCCTCCTCCTCCTCCTCCTCCTCCTCCTCCTCCACTCCGTCTGCTCCTCCTCCTCCTTCTCCTCCTCCTCCTCCTCATCATCATCATCATCAGCCTCATCATCATCATCATCATCATCATCCCTCGCATCCTCCTCTGATCCTCCTCCTTCTCTTCTTATTATTCCTCTTCTTCTTCTTCTTCTTCTTCTTCTTCTTCTTCTTCTTCTTATTGTTCTTCTTGTCCTTCCTCCTCTTCCTCCTCCTCATCCTCCTCCTGCTCCTCCTCCTGCTCCTCCTCCTCCTCCTCCTCCTCCTCCTCTCCTCCCCTCCCTCATGCCCCTCCTCTTCCTCCTGCTCCTCCTCCTCTCCTCATCCTCCTCCTCCTCCTCTTCCTCCCCTCCTCCCTCCCCTCCTCCTCCTCCTCCCTCC
Source organism: Prorocentrum cordatum (assembly GCA_963575745.1). Taxonomy (NCBI): domain Eukaryota; class Dinophyceae; order Prorocentrales; family Prorocentraceae; genus Prorocentrum; species Prorocentrum cordatum. The sequence goes on along the minus strand of CAUYUJ010017709.1, from coordinate 215,864 downwards.
TCCTCCTCCTCCTCCTCCTCCTCCTCCTCCTCTTCCTCCTCCTCCGTAGCCATTTTTGCTCAAGATGCCTAGTTCCACAGGGGAACAAGTGGATACCGCTAGTCCGCGGCCAGTGCCAGGGCTCTTGAGCCCGACAGCTTTGTTCAACTCTCCGTGTGCCTCCTGCAGCCCGCAGGTGAGCTTTCTCTGTTCCTCAGCTCGTCCATGGCGCCTCCGCAGCAGCGCAGCGCCTACGTCAAGTGCTACTCCTGCTCGTACGCCTGGAACTGGAAGACCAAGCAGACGTGCTACTGGTGCAGCAAAGCCTTGGCGCCGTGGACAGATACCCCGCCTCCAGTTCAAGGTGATTGGGCGGCCCGCGCCACAGCCGCAGCCCAGGCCAAGTCCAACTGCACCCAGCAGCCCAGCCCCGAGGGTGGATGGGAACCGTGGTCTTCATGGCCCAAGTCCCGCCGCCGCCGCGGCAAAGGCAATTGCAAGGACCAAGAGGACGATTGGTGGGCCAGCAAGAACGACACCCCCAAGGCGCGCTCCGCAGAGGACATCCTGGCGGAGCTCCAGGCGATCGCCCCTCACATCGACAAGGCAGCCATCGACGGCATCAAGTCGCAGATTCTGCCGCCCCAGCCGCAGAAGCCAGCCGACCTCAACGACATCTACAGCCGCGCCCAGGCTACGGAGCGCCGCTGCAAGAACAATCTGGAGAGGCTGCTCGAAAGCGAGCAAAAGGCGCTCAGCTGGTACACCGAGCGCAAGGCGGCGTCGGAGGAGGCCGCCTACAAGTTGGCAGAAGCCCAGGCCGAGGCCCAAGCCGCTCTCGATGCACTCCAAGTCGCTCGCAAGGGCGGCACTGCTACTCCCACGGCCTCGCAGCAGAACCCGACGTTCAACCTCACCAGCCTCCTCGAGGACGGCGACATATCCATCGAAGCGGGTTCGGCGTTCGATCTCCAAGGCCTCGACATCGACGACAGTGACCGCCAGGCATGGGAATCCCTCCAGCAGCGCTTCGCCACGGAGCTCAAGGCCAAGGTCACTGAGCTCTTCGGCAACACCGCCAGCCGCATCAGCCAGCTCCGCGCAGGGGCCAGCACCATGCGCACGCGCTTCGCCTCCAAGCGACAGCGGTCCGACGAGGACGGACACGCCCGAGAGGGAGGTGGACCGCCGCCCGCCGCCTCGGCGGCAGCAGGCGAACCCCCAGCGGCAGCCGCAGCGGACGCTGATGGCACTGCGGCCTCTTCGCCAGCGGCGCCAAGCGATGAGCCTCCCGCACCTGCTGCTGGCGCTACTTCTGACGGCAGCTTCGCCGCACAGCCTGCACCAGCGATCAACAAGGACCCCGACCTCGAAGACAAGGCACAGAAGATGCTCAGCCAGATGCGCAAGCCCACTGCGACCGCCGCGGCTGGAGCGCAGCAGCCTCTTTAGCCGCCTACTACCCGACCCTGGACGGAATGGTGAGACGGGACGCCTACCGTCAGAGACCAAGAGCTACGACAACCCACCGATCATCAACACCATGGACGCAGTCCTCGACCCGTTCGACGAGCTGGCCGAGTTGGACGCCCACATCGATTTCGCAGCCACAGATCAGTACGCTACCGCCCCGCCCGAGACGCTGTCCTCGGTTGGGGGCGATGAGGCGGCACAGTCCGTCGACCCAGTGGCATGGGACCCAGGGCAGCCGCAGCGTGCCGCGCGCGCCGACCCTGATGCCGCTCCGCCCGAGACGCTGTCCCCGGTAGGGAGCGATGAGACGGCCCAAGCTGTCGACATGCATGTGGTACAGGAACCAGGGGAGCCGTTGCCAACGGCAAACCCTGATGCCGCCCCGCCCAAGACGCAGTCCTTGGTAGGGGGCGATGAGATGGCGAAAGCTGTCGACTTGACCGCAGTGAAAGGCTCATGGAAGCCCAGCAGCCCGAGACCCGACCCCAGACCCGTCTACCAAGACGAAGGCCCGACGAAGCCCACGCCGTCAGATCACTCCCTGTTCTTCTCCAACATTACTCAGTGGGGGCCACAGTCGGAGAAATGGCTGGCAGGGCCAGGCAAACAATATCAGATGGTGGCATTGGTTGAAACACACATCTCGCATGGAACAGCGCCTCCCATCTACGACAAGCTAGCAGCGGACGGTTGGAGGATATCATCGACTACGGCCACGCCGACCAGCAGATCAGACGGAGGCAACACGGGTGGCGAGATTATCCTCTCCAGGTACCATGTCCAGGCCACAACCTTCAACCACCTCCGCGACCTGGCCATCTCCCAGCGCAGGCCCGACCCGTTCCGCGGCTTCACGCCCATGGTATGGCACAGACGCTCTGGCAACCTGGTCGTTATTGCAGCGTATCTGGAACCCCACAGGCAGATCGAGGGTGCAGTGCACGATAAGTTACTCTCGCTGGGAGCCTTCGTTGCTATGCTCACGGACCCGTGGATCATCCTGGCCGATTGGAATATGACACCTGAGCAGCTCGCAGCGACAGAGTGGCCCGCCAAATGGAATGCTACCATTGTGCGAGCGCCTGGATCCGCCACGTGCGACAAGGGCCAGGGACTCACGCTCGATTTCGCATTGGTCAAGACTGGCATCGAGCACACGATCTCCATTCGCCAGTGCCCCACCGTACCCTGGGCCACCCATGTTGGCCTTGAAGTTCGAGCAGGCAGTGCAGACCCCTGGTGGTATCAGTCTATCCATACCCCCAGGGCATTCCCCACAGTGGACAGACCCAGGATCCCACCAGACCCCAACAGCAAGACCGCCATCAAGAAACGTAAAACAGCAGAAGCTCGAGCAGCACACCTACGCGATCTACCTCCTGAACTCCAACAAGCTGCAGCACAACTCCAGCCACAAGACGAGCCCGCAGCACAGGAACCTATCCCTTACGCTATCCCGAGGGACCTGTGGGAAGAACAATGGCAGCAAGCTGCACCCACACGTTGTAAGCAGCCTCACGCGCACTTCGTGTACACTCACTGGGTGCACGACGCCGACGACCTCAACCTCAAGTACGCCAAATGGGTCACGGCGCTCGAGAACACCATGATCAGCCACCACCAGATCGACCCGAAGGAAGCCGCAGCATACACAGGCCGAGCCCAAGGCTACCAATTGTCTTGGAAGAAGACGGCCGCCGCCCCAGGCCGCGTACACGTACATGACCCTCAGTCGGAATGGTGGGCAATCACGCTCACCCTCATCAAGCGCTACGCTGCGCTTCACGACAAGCCCAAGCACGCAGCGCTCATGCAGCAGCAGGCCTCCATCATCCAGCAGCGCGCGGACCACTTCAACACTCACTTTCACGACCTCCAGTTCGAGAAGGACGAGGACACCATTTTCCGCTGGTTTGCACTCGTCTGGGCCCCGCACTTGGACAAAGAGGACACCGGCGACTTGGTCACTATTACCGCTACTTGGGCCTCCAGAGCGCTCTCCGCCGCCCTCGCCAAGTCCAAGAGGGCTTACGGTGCTTGGCTCGCCAAGCAATGGAAACACCGCCCTGGAGTACTACACGCCCATGTCAAGCCAGCGCCCGTACGTCACATCGAGGCCTACACGACCAACCTGACCATCGCCGACCCCGCCGTTATCATGGACAACAAGAAGCAACAGTGGCAACAAGTATGGCAAGCCACCGAGACCCCCGACGACATCCTACAGGCCCTGTCAAAGGCCAAGGCAGCAGCCGCTCGCCAACCGCTCGAGCCCATCACAGCCGAGATCGTACACCGCTTCACGGCCGCATGCCACCCAGTAAAGCACATGGAGTTGACGCCCTTGGACCTCGCGACCTCCATCGACTACCAGAACCAGCAGTCGAAGCCTATGCGGATATCCTCAACGCAGTAGAGCAAGCAGGCATCTGGCCACTACAAATCTCAGGCACTATTGCAGCTCTCGCTGCCAAGAAGTCTGGAGGCGACAGGGTCCTCGGCATGCTACCTCACATGGCCAGACTCTGGTCTCGCATCAGATCGACTGCATCTACATCCTGGACCCAAGGCCTGGACGACTTTTGGACTACAGCCATCAAAGGCTCCTCAGCTCTCCAGGCCGCCCTACATAGGGCCTTGTTAGACGAGACAGCCTCAGCACTTGGCATACAGTCAGCCACGTTGCTATTAGACGTCCAGAAGTTCTACGACAATATCAAGCTCGCCAACCTCATTACGGTCGGCCTCAACTGCGGCTTTCCCCCCATCATTCTACTACTGGAAGTACAGCTATACCTGGCGCCCAGATTCTTGCGCAGTCGACAATGGGTGAGTATGCCTATCTTCGCCTCCAAAGGCATCATTGCAGGCCCCCCTCACGGCACGACCTTGGCACGACTCATGTTACTTCCTATTCTACGGCAGGCCCAAGCTCAGGCAGAGCTTGCCCAGATGTGGACCTTCGTAGACGGCACTGTTCTTCGAGTCGAAGGAGTCCTACGCACGCTACAGAAGCACCTCCCCCGTGCCGCCAAGACGCTCTGCGAAGGTTTAAAGGAGTTCGAGCTGCCTATCTCTGACAAGACGGTCCTCATCGGCTCCACCCCCAAGGTCCGCAAATCGCTAGCCAAGAAGTTGCGGCAGTACGACATCCCAGTTACTGCGACCGCCACGGCCGTCGACCTCGGAGTTGACGCGGCTGCGGCCACTCGACGGGTACAAGCCAAAGCCAGGAAGCGACAGAGCTCAGCCGCAGCTAGGTTTCGCAAGATACACCGACTACGGAGCACCGCACCGCAGGCTCGAATCTCAGCAGGACTGTGGCGTACTGGCGCTCTCCCCGAAGGAGTATTCGGTCATCAGGTGCACGGCCTTGCTCGGCACGCTCTACTACGATGGCGGCGTCAGGCCGCCATTGCGGCCACGGGCGCAGCAGCGGGCCGATGCCTCACCTCCCTCCTCGGCGCCACCTTCGACGGCATGGACCCAGGAGTTTCCCTAAGGATCGAATTCACCGAGGCTTGGCTTCAGCGCTGGATACGCCACCCGAGCACGCACGCCAGGATCATCAGAGCATGGCCAAGGATCAAGACCACCTTGCTCGCTGCAGGCCCCAAGCTGTGGTGCAGGGTCAAGGGGCCCACAGGCGCGGCCATCGCGACCCTGCTGGAGGCCAGTTGGGAGCCGACCTCAGCTACCACGTGGAGGCGTACGAAGGACGGCTACATCGAGGAGTGGAACCTCCCCCCTGCCGATGACCCTGACCTCCTCGACGCCGACATCCACGCAGTATTGCAGGACCTCAGCGAGGATTTACACAGGCTCCTCTGGACTCAGGCCGCTACGCATGACCATGGTGACACGCTGGCTGGAGGCGCGGACATGGTCACTATCCGCATTGAACAAAGGAGGCTCCTCGCAAACGGTGATTTCAGCGACTGGGCCCTCAACAACACCATCATCAGTGGAGGACAATGGACCAGAGACCGCCCCCACAACGCGGGCTACCAGATCGACAAGAACTGCGACCGATGCAGCGCGGGAGTTCCTGAAACCTTGTTTCACCGAATGTGGCAGTGCGAGGCGAATGTGGGACCTGAGTTTGAGGCCAGTGACAAGTTACTACCGCGAGCCGTGGCGGGGGTCGATGCCGACCCTGCCCTGTGGCTCCGTGGCATTCCCTCTGTCGCTCTCACTACGCCCGCGTTCGAGCCATTGACTGGGAGGGACGGGTGGGAGTTTGTTGGTGCGGCGCGGGAGGGCCTGCCGTCGTGGGAAGGAGCTCGTAACGCTGAGGGCGAGTTGTTTCTTTTTGGTGACGGGTCTGGCGGCGCCTTTTCCGACGACGTCAGGCGACGGCGTGTTGGTTCTGGCCTCGCGGCCCTCCGATGGGACCCTCCCTCGGCCTCCTGGACCCTCCACGCGGGCCTCCTCGCCCCCCTCCCAGGCCCCCGCCAGACCGTCCCAAGAGGCGAATTGCATGCGTTTTGCCTGGCACTGGAGACGTGCCAGCAGGATTTCACGTTTGTTACAGATCACCTAGCCCTGCAGCGCGGCTGGCAGAATGGCAGATGTCTCAGACCTGGCAGCCTTAGAGGCAAGAATAAGAATGGGGATCTCTGGCTGAGAATTCGGCACCTCGTGCAGGATCGATCTGGCGGCGGCTCTTCGGTCACGGTGCTCTGGACCCCATCTCACGCCGATCCCCTGACTTTGCATGGTTTCCAACAATTTCTTGCTCTCGGCAACCAGCATGCCGACGAGCTCGCGGGAAGCGCGGCCCACAAGTCGGCCACCCTTGCCCTCCCGCCCGTCCCCAGGACCGATGAATACGACGCTATTGCAGCCATCGTCCGACAGAGGGCACGACTGATCTTACGTTCCTTAGGCAAGAATTCAGAGCCTCGAGGACTGTGGCCAGAGAGGCAACCCACCCAGGAGGCAGCCCCTCGCTCTCTGTTGCAGACCGCGATCGCGGCTTCTCAGCACAAATTCGAGCGGTGTGCAGACAAATGGGGATGCCCTGCCTGCCTCATCATCGTTGACGCTTGCCACGTTATTCCAGCTGCCGCCACAGAGTGTGTGCCGCCTTGCCCCCTTCCCGAGTTTGCTGCGTGTGGAGAGGTGCTGTGGTCGAGGGGTCCCCGCGTGATCAGTGGCAAGGTGATCCACCCCTCCCACACTTTGGCCACCATCCCCAAGTGGCAATTGTTCTTCTGTGTGAAGTGCGGCCATACGGCCACGCACCAGGTTAAAAGCCTACTTTTGCCGTGCCCTCTCTCCCACCAAGTGGGAGAGCGCAGGGCCCTGGGACCCACTGGCAAAGGCCTCGAGAACCTCAGCAGGATCAGGCGAGGCCTCCACCCGTCCAGATCGGGTCCCAGCAAGTCAGTGCTAGAGGCTTTGCACGTTTCGGCAGCCGAAGCCGCGATCGGTTCCTACGCGGCGGGTGCTGCCTCCGAGTAAATTGTGAGGCCAGGGGGGCCTGTCGCGGTGTGCCGTGGGATGTCGCCCCCCACGGCCCTCCGAGAAATATTGGATGGCCCCCCTGGCGTCTCCGGGTTCCGAACGGACTACGTCCGATTGCTCCACTCCACTCCTCCTCCTCCTCCTCCTCCTCCTCCTCCTCCTCCTCCTCCTCCTCCTCCTCCTCATCCTCCTCCTCTTCCTCCCCTCCTCCTCCTCCTCCTCCTCCTTCTCCTCCTCCTCCCAGTCCTCCTCCTCCTCCTCCTCCTTCTCCTCCTCC